>JACXGI010001219.1:0-99376 GCA_016801175.1 Esox masquinongy | reverse complement strand
TCTACCTCTGCACTAAACCTGCCTCTACCTCTGCACTAAACCTGCCTCTACCTCTGCAGTAAATCTACCTCTACACTAAACCTGCCTCTACCTCTGCAGAACAGCAGATCCCTGTGTATGTAGGTCAGTCTCTCTCCCTCTCACTCCCTCACTCCTTCTCCCTTCCTCCCTCACACTCCCTCTCACCCTTCACTCCCACACTCACCCTCACTCCCTCTCCCCCAACTCTCTCTCACCCATCACTCCCTCTCTCGCCCTCACTCCCTCTCCCCCAACTCTCTCTCACCCATCACTCCCTGTCTCGCCCTCTCTCCCTCTCCACCCCCCCCCACTCCCAGTCACTCCCCATCTTTCCCACTCTAAGGACTTAATTCCTCTATAACAAAACCCACCTTTCAAATAGACTTTATCTATTAACCACTGAACACATGACAATTAATTCCTGTGACGATGCAATTGTGGAGTTTAAGTCAAGGGAGAGGATGTGTCATACACAGGTAACTCTTTTTAGCACTTTGTAACTATTACTGATGCCTTGTAAAGTTCTGAGGTGTTTTGACTCATTTCTTAGTGCCTTTATAGCTAACAACTGTAAAAATGGATTTGAGAGACAAAAAGTGGTCACTGTGGAAATACATTTACATTTTCAAATATACATTTGTGAATGGACAATTTACATGCCGTCAAAAAAGTTTTTTTAATTTATTCTTTATTTTACAATTTTTATCCCATACCAAATCTGATTATGGCCTTGCCTCGTCCTGGCAAATCCACAGCAGGTACAGGAGAGTCTAAGATTGACAAAAGCTTCCTCCAATTATGTCTCGCCAAGAAATCAAGCTGAAGGCTGACAAAGTTACGGCAGGCTTCCACTCAACTAGATTCTCCTCATCTTCTTCTCTTTGGCAGAACAGAAGCAGTTATAGTGTATGACACACTGATGTCAGTCATACTTTGGAATTGCGGTGACAGAAAGACTGGCCATCCCATCAGCCCCCAATGAACATATCCAAGATGTACAAAATTATTATTTTTAAAGGGCGGGGTTCTTCTAGATGTTGTTTTGATGACTGTATTGTAGCTAGGATTATATTTGGTTGTCATGTTTAGAAAACACCTATTTTGGATGCAGTTATTGTTGACTAGGATTGTAAAAGCTGTTGACCTGCCAGGGGTGTTAATTTCTGGCCCTCAAAGCCAGTTCCACTCCATTCATGCATAACAACCCTCTAATTAGGCACTTATTTAAACCTGGGACAGTAAGTTGGTGCAATTCATCACGAGGTAGAACAGAAAACGACCAGGCTCCGGACCTCGTAGGGTAAGAGTTGAATACTCCTGACATTGCTGCAGTAAAAGTTAGCCACATACCTATTTTACTGGTTGAAGCTGACATTGTTACAATGCTAATAACTTGAGATAAGGACTCAAACATTATGTTAAGCAGAACATACCTACAAGCCAGAAGAAATCTGAATATAATCAAAAGGTAAAGTTAAATGCGCTTATAAGCAACTTATGAGAACTCTGTGTTCTGCCACCAACCTTGTGCGGCAATTTTTGCAAACACTCAAAATTATAGTGAATATTTAGAAATATTAACAGTGAAAAGCACCATACTCCCTTTAGCTACAATGGAGGAAACTGTTTTCTGCGAACAATGCCAGCAGTTGTAGTCGGCATTGAACAGTTGTAGCTACAAAGTTTCTCAGCTGATCTTTATTCCCTCCCCCATTGTTTCACTAATCGCCAACTCCCAATTTGTCTCTGTTCACTGGCAAGACTTTAACCTCCACCCACTCATGTCCTGTCTCTCCATCTCTCTTCCTACACCCTCATTATACTCTCTCTCTTTCCTTCTCTCTCCATGTCTCTCCATCTTTCTCCACCTCTGTCTATCTCTATCTCTTTCTCTACTTCTCCTTATTTCCCCACCTCTCCTCCACTCTCTATCCCTACTCTTTATTTTTGATGCTGTACCCATCTCCCCTACTGTCTCTCTCTATCTCTCCATCTCTCATTCTCTCTCAACACTTAGTTCAGGGCTATGAATGGTTGCCGTGGAAACTGCATCTTCCAGTGAAGCGGTAGGACTTGGGCGTCACGGCGACAGTGCTGATGCTGATGGAGAATAACGCTGCAAGCCCTCTCTCCCCCTCTCTTTCGCTCGCTCTCCCCTAGCAACAGCAGCCTCATACTCCCTCCCTCCTTTCACTTCCCCCTCCCTCACTCATTCTCTCCTTTTTACTCCCTGCCCCTGTATATCTGTCTGTCTATTTTTTTAAGTCATTGTCAAACTCTTCCAGTCACCCTCTCCCACTTCACCCTCCTACCTTCCCTCCCTGCCTCCCCACATTCTCAATCTTACTTCACAATGCTCTTTAAATCTCCTCTCTTCCTCTCTCCCATTCTGCCCAGGATATGGCCGAGACCCTGCATAGCTCCGTGTGAATCCCTGTGCGTGCCCCTATTTAGAGACAGAGCTGGAAAATGGAGGGATGAAAAACAGGGAGGAGAGGGAGAGCTGAAGAGCACTGAGAAGGGGAGTTAGCCAGAATGCAGAAACCTGATTTCATTAATGTGAGTTTGTTAATCTGGGCGTAGGCTGTGCTCCATCTGTCACACCAAGAGCTGCACACCAAGCAGGGAGCCAGCGCACGCACACACAATCATACGTCCCCCAATCATCGCGCAGCCAAACCACCCCGGCAAAAACACGGGGGAAGAAACGGGGGCATCGTCTGCCGCTGTGGCTCTTCATCACACATCCAACAGGCAGAAATAGACTGACAACAAACGCTTACCCACTCTGCAGTAACCAGACTCCCAAGACAAACAACACTACAGGCCTGTCGTGTTCCGCAGCAATACACCACAGCTACTTCTGGACAAAACCAAGAGAGAGGCCGACTGACTGACAGATCTGATGGTCATTAGAACGGCATACCATTCATTCAAATCCATCATCGCCAATACAATGTCCTCACATCTTACAATCTGGGCAGTCAAATCACTGCACAGCGCAAAATTGTATTCCTCTACTCCATCACAGGCACTATTCCGAAGCTCCGAGCTTCACGCCCAGACAGAAATGCTCGATTCATTCAATCCATTCTCTGTTGACACCCTCCAGGTGGTGTCACCGCCTTTTACAACCCCTTAGTTGACTCCAGCCAACATGAACCATTGACACTGGCAGCTCCCTCCAATCACAGTGGTGAAGGATGCAACTCCTCAGCTTCGGCATGGAATCGATCGAAGAGTCGAGGGGCGGGCCACTACGTGTGTGTCTCAAGAAAGAGAAGAGTGTGTGTCTCAGGAAGAGAGGTATGTGTGGGCAGTTAATCAGGCAGCCAAACGCCGGCTGTTTATAAGAGACAGTCAGGTCACCCTCCATCCTTAATTACAACAAATCACCTTTCTATCTACTCAGTAATTCCACTGTCATCCCCACCCTGACTCTCTCTCTCGTACTGTGTCCATCCATCTCTCTGACACTATTTCTCCATCTCTATATCCTCATCAATATACTCCTGTACAACTCCTCTCTTTACCCTCCACCTTTTATATTTCACCCCTATCTATCAAACACACACCCCACAAGCAAGAGTTCCTTTCCACCAAAAATAAATCTGTTCAAGAAGCTACTGACCTTGAGTTAAATGTTAATGCTGTTTCGGCAGCGTTAATGAGTATGCTAGTGATGTGGAGAGAGGCCGAGAGCAGAAAGCCATGGACCGTCTCATCATCCAGGAAGTACAGCATTGACAAGAACAGTTGCCAAGGTTACAAGACGGTTGGGGATAAACATGGTTTTGGCAAAGCGGCTAGTTCACACGTATACTACTGC
Source organism: Esox masquinongy (assembly GCA_016801175.1). Lineage (NCBI taxonomy): Eukaryota > Metazoa > Chordata > Actinopteri > Esociformes > Esocidae > Esox > Esox masquinongy. Next base: position 95,526 of record JACXGI010001219.1, on the reverse strand, counting down.
ATTACATTTGGGCAACGGTATAAAGAAAGAGAGTGTAGCTATGAGATAGAGATGAGGTCTGAGGCTCAGCTCTCCAAGCCTTTGGATGGGTCTCTCCCTCTACATCTATTTATATCTCTCTCCTTCTGTGGATCCCTCTCTTCTTGTTACTGAACAATAGGCGTGATTTCCTCACAGAGTGGCTAAGGCAGATGAGTAGGAGTCAGGGCAATGGGAGAAACTGGCCGCTTCTTCCGTGTTGGTTTAGTTTGTTCTTAGCCTGCTATATTTGATCAGGTCTGGGGCTTTGATAGTTTTTCTTCTATTTAGGGTTGATTAGAGTCTTAGACTGTTGTCTCTTGCTGTGGTCTGGTTTGGTCAGGGTCAGACTGGGCCGGTGTTGGGGGGGTCACGGCTCTTACCTCCGGCGGCACTAGACACGGTCGGCCAGTTCTGGACCAGAACCCCCTGGGCTCCCTGCATCACCGAGGACTCCTCCATGTGCACTGAGCTGGAACACAACACAGGAAACACATCAAAACACACAGGCTCACATGTAATAAACTGGGGTGAAAGAGCACACACTAATGTTATATACTATAGAGAAGTAGAAAACACACTTGAGATTTAAAGTACACAGAAATATAACACACACACACACTCTAATAAAAATGAACTGTAGAGAAATAAGACATTACTTTCGTTTTTTAAAGTCAAAAGTGCACGCTCAGATGTTGTATACTACAGAGAAATAGAAAACACACAGGTGTCATATACAACAGAATAGGGTTGGAAGAACTAATCGATAACGTCGATAATAAAAATTTGCAATGTTATTGAGGATTAGTTGGGTCTACACGAGACGCAGAAAAAAAAATCATTTTGAAAGATGGCGGAGGCCACACCGGAGGGAATCCGCATACGAACAAAAACTTCTGAAGTACGGAACACTTTGCGTTTAAAGGCACCTGCAGACGGGCCGCGGTAAGCGACACCTGCACCGCACGAAAAATCAGCCTACCATATGTATACCCATGCGGGGGTGTACACACAACAGCTACGATGGCCGAATTTGCGTCGGTTACCATCGGGTTCATTTTAAATAGGTAATGTAATTGTCTAGGTAAGCAGATTATTTGCAATTCTCATCCGTGTGCAATATTATTCTTGTTATAATTACTAAGCTATATTGTTATAATATAAAAACAAAATTACACATGACGACTGACATTCAATTAACAACTTCACTAGTTGTGCACTAGCCAGTCAAACTAGCATAAACTACGGTATTATAAACCCACTCTCCTCCTTTTGCGTCCATTATAGGCTAATACCCACCTGATAAGCACTCAACTGCACCAACGTTCCTTCACGCTGCATTTTTTTGGTTTATGACCATGTAGGTCTGCAGAGTGCAAAGTTAAATTGTATAATAACGGGAAATCCGACAATAATATATGTATCCTCTTTTTTCCTCTCATATAGCCTATCGGTGTTGTCAATGAATGAGCGTTTAATTGGTCGACATGTGCGGCGGGCGCTCAATAGTTCAACAAATTTGAACTTTGGGCGCCTCCACCCGCGAGCAAGCGTTATAGAAAGCTGCATTGGCGCGGGAGCGTGGCGCTAATGGATGAGCATCTGAAGTAAAACTCGCTGTAGCCGTGATGACCGAAGATGAATAGTGCTCAGCACGACAAGTTAATATAATACAAATTTGTCATTCATTATAATTTGCATTCATGGAGTTACCTTTTTAATTGCGAAATAGTTCATCTCGAATACATGGCTGAGTAAACGTTAACGTCAAGTATTTCACCAACAAACCTGCGATCTACTCGAGCACGTTGAGTTTGTGTATAGCTGAGCAGCTCCGGCTAGCTAAACGTTCACGACGTTACTGATGAATTAACCCGTTAGTGTCTAAGTTGGTGAGTTCTATTTCTCCACAACAGAAACGTTGAGGCGTTTAAATGCATTACATTGTCCAATAACATTTACAGTATCAGCCAAAAGTCTCTCCACCAGCTTCATGATACCCTGGAATGCTTTTCTAACACTCTTGAAAATCATTATGATAACCCTTTAGTTTTCGCACGTTTTTATTTGTTTTATAACTACTGCCTACAGTGGTTTTAATGAAGGCATTGTAAAAGGATAAGAAAAAAAACACGGAAAACTTTAATTTATTTTAAATAAAACCCTTGCATTTATTTATGGAATGTATGGGTTTTTTTTTCTATCTGATTAATCGATTCATCAAAGTAATAATCGACAGAATAGAATGCACACTTTCAGAAGGTGTACATTGAGAGCTGTTCTCTTATACATCCACACAACACACCCTTTGACTGTCAGACAAATCACACCCCGGGTGAAGTCAGTAATAGGCACATTCACATGGCAGCAGCAAATAATCTTCTGTAGACTCAATCCTCTCTGGCTTTACATCTTTCCTATAATATAGAGTATGACTAACTACAGGCATGGCAGAAAACCACAGGGAGTATGTGTATGTCTGTTTGTGGGAACAGTGATGGGGGTCTCAGGAGGGGGTCAGCCAATTCCATCTCAGGAAGTCAAACAGGCCCCTGGATTAGGATTAAACAGCAGTCCCCCTACATAGTCACACTACCCTCTGGATTAGGGATTACAGATGGTGCTGTAACATTTTCACACCCACCCCAGTGATTTCAGCCCCCCCCACCCCATTGTAATGCAAACTAAAAGAGCAGCCAGAATATGGCAGATCCAGACCATTATATAAAGTAGACCAACACCACATCTATGGGAACAGATTCCACCGAACATGAATATCCTCTATTCAAACTAAAAAAATTGATTATGAGGTGAAATTACATGAGGGCTCACATGTTCCTGTACTTGGGATCACATGAGAGCAGCACATTTTTGAACATTTGTAAAGTAACTGAGGATTATAGACTTTCTGGGCATTCTCTTTACTATGTTACAACAAAAAAGAATGGAACCAGGGTCACTAACAGACACACTGGCTGAGCTGCTGTTTGTGTCTGTGTGTGTGTCGGTGTCGCCCGTATTGTGTGTGTGTGTGCATGCATGCATGAATGAATACTTTAATAATGATGAACCAGTGAATATGGGTTTAAGGCGGTGCTCTCCATCTCTAAATCCCCCTGCGAGGCTAGTGTTCCATTTTTAATCCCCCTCTCCTCTGCGGCCCCATGTCCCTGCCTGATAAAGTAGGTCTTACAAAGTTTAAAGACTCACTGAGGTCAGGTTGGTTGAACGCATTTGCCCACTTCTCTCTAGCTGTAGTTTTCTCTCTCTCACACATGCAGTTAGAAGTGCACAGTGTGGAAATTGACTACTAGAGACCATGCCACAGTGTTTTCAACTGTATGTATGTACTCAAAAACCCTTATTTGTTTCCAACAAGGATATTTTCTCCATAGGGTATTATTGAAATTATTGGAGCGGAGCAGTGGTTTGGGTCATTATCTTGCTGAAAGATAATGTTATTGCCAATCAGACTTTTTCCCAAAGGTACAGCACGATGAATCAAAATTTGTTTAGATTTCTCAGGATTAATAATTTCATTTATTGTGACCAAATGCCCTAAAACACTCCAAGACAATCACAGACCATGAGGCTGTGACAGCATACCTTAGGATCATCACTCCATGAGACTTTCTGCCAATAGTTGTCACTCCATGCTTTATGATCTTTCACATATTCCAGTCTCTTTATGCTTGTTGTCTTTATGCAAAAATGATTTCTTAGCTGCCTATCAGTCAGATGGCCATTTCTTGTAAGATATCTTCTCATGGTCGAAGTGTGTACTTTATTGCCAGACAAAACTGCCAAATCAGCACTCATCTCACTAGATTTCCTTCAGTTTTTTAAGGAAGTGCCCTCCTCACTCAAGGTAGTGCCTTTTCTCCAGTGCCATTCGGGGGCAGAGTCACTGGCTTGCTGTTGTCTCTCCATTGCGCCCCTCGAGTAATTGGAGTGAACTCTGCTGGCAATAGGGCCACAGTGTCACTGGACCCCCCGTCTCAGCCCCAAGGTTTTCCGCTGCTATATTATTGTGCCGGGGTAGTAGGGTCAGTTCTCTTCTCCATTGTAAATCCTTGTAAATCTAAGGAATGCGCTCTTTAAATTTTTCTTGTCTTCTGTTCCGTTTTAACTTTGGAGGACATGAGGTCCTTGCCCACACCTCCGGAGTACCAGGCTCGAAAGACTCGTTCTGTCCCTGTCCAAAGTCCTCCTGGTTGTGTTGCAAATCAAGACAATACCTGACAATTCCAGCTGCCACTCTGCTGACCGTTCCCCCCCTGGGTTGTCCCTGTCCTTGTCCATCTGGTCATGCCTCTGACCTGGATTAGGTTTTATAAACTCTAGACACAGCCCACATGCATTTATTAATTATTACAACTTGTACTAATAAAATGTTCACCCGGCACAGCCAGAAGAGGACTGGTCTTCCCCCCGAGCCTGGTTCCTCTCTAGTTTTCTTCCCTTTTAGGGAGTTTTTCCTAGCCAATGTGCTTCAACAATGTTTTGTAAAAAGCACTTTGTGACAACTGCTGATGTAAAAAGGGCTTTATAAATACATTTGATCGATTGATTGATTGAAGGAAGTGACCTTTAAGTACTGTTTGTGAGATGCAGTCAGCTCTTAAGGTCTTCCACTGCATTTGGCTAAGGAGAGGTTTAGGGAAAACGCCATTTCACAAGCAATGAAAAACAAGAAATGTACTCGCTGTATATAAAATATGTTTTATTTATATTTATTCTGATATCATAGTGTTTTGTTCAAGGAAAAAAAAAACACTTACTGCTCGGTCTTTTGACAATTTTCTTAGTTGGCCCAAGATTCTTACACATTACTAAATGTATATGTGTATGTAAGTATGTGTGTGTGTGTGTGTGTGTGTGTGTGTGTGTGTGTATATGCATAGGTGTGGGCATGTGCATGCATGTAAGGGGAAGAGTGTAGGAGGACTAAAGGCTGCAGTATAGTCACTATTTTAGCTACAAATCATCTGTATGTGTGGGTGCACACGTCCAAGGTCAACCAATCACAGCTCGGTCCCCATCCTCTCCTCGCTCCTCTCCTATCTGATTCCTTCTCTCTCCCTTCCCCCATTTTCTCTTTATTCACATATCCCCCAATCTCCCTCTCTCTCACTGACCACTTATCTGCCATCTCTATTTCATTTGCTACATTGATGTATGTGTGTTTTTTAGCTCCTCTTGTCTTTCTAAGGAGATGAACGGAGATTTGGTATGGAGGCCATTTTAAGTGCTGTGCAGAGCTAGAGTAATCCAGATTCACTGATCAATTATTAATGAGGAATACTGGACCAAAAACATGTCCTTTCTGCTGTATCTGCTTTTCTCTCATTGTCTCACTTTGGCCTTCTAAGTCTTACCTTGTCTTCCTAAACGGTAGTCAGTTGCTCTGTCTGTTATGTCATCCTATCGGTTAGTAAACCCACATCAGTCTCTGGCTAGCGGGGCCTAAGATTAACATAACATAGATGTAGGGCTGTAGAATTAACTAGGTCAAAACCATTACAAAAGTGAAAATTGTGTTTAGGTTATATTCAAAATCTGTACAAATGTTCCAAACAAACTGTAATCTCACTTGACTAAAGTATGACTAGATAATTCACCAGCTCAGCATCAGATTGAGGGAGAGAGGGTGGCAGAAGGGATAAAGGGTTCCATGTAAAAGTGACGAGAGTGATTTAATGCATTAGAATGATTTGCTCAAGCACATTAACTCTCATTAAACCCTGCTGTAATTATGAGGGAATCTGTGTAACACTAATGACACTCAGATGTTACACTCATATTAATCTCTCTCATAACCACACACACGCACGCACGCACGCACGCACGCGCGCGCGCACAAACTCATCAAATGAGACATATAGACAGACACAAAATAAATGATTAACCAAAACAAAGACAAAAAAACACAGGCTCACACTGATAAAGCATATCTCTGTCAGACAGACAGATATACATTGATGAACCATGTCTCTGATCAGACAGACAAGGCAGACAGACAGACAGACCGACTGTTTACTGGGAGCTGTGAAAGCGCTGTCTGTTCTGTCATCTCTCTTGTCCCTCAACACTGTCGCAATGCTGTCCACCAATGGCCGGAGGGACAGACATCTGTGTGTGTGTTTGTATGTGTATGTCTGTGTGGGCGGGATGTGTGTGTGTGTGTATATCTGTGTGTGAAGGGGCAGTGGCAGATGACCTACTTGTGTTTTTTTCTGGATGGAGGGACTGGTCCAGTCATCCTATGTCCAGGAGAAGATGGGGGTACTATGAGATTGCCTGGCCACAATGCAGCAGGCAGAATGGTTGGTCCGCTTGACCACCCCAGGCTTGTTAAGCCTGGCTCTGCTCGTTAACTTGACCCCTCCCTCTCATTAGATCCCGGTTTGAGTCAGGCCCAGACCAACCCGGAGCAGCAAGTGGCCTGGTAGCTTATGGGTAATGTGATCCCTGCTTTGCACTGTGCATCCCCAATGCCCCGACGGGCCATATTTCCACCTGACTGCCCCTCCCATCCACTCCCCCTCAGTGATCACTGACCCTGTGATTTCCCTTGGCTCTCTATCCGTCTGCTAATGGCCAAGCATAGAGCCACGGACTGTAGAATGGGTGCTCAGTGTTGGCTGAGAAGCATATTTGTCAGTTGATGTATTTATCTCTTTAAAATATTAAAGAGTGGTATCATTGGTATATGGGGATTGTTTTTCCTCTTCCTTCTAGCACTGACTTTGCTAATAGATATTTAATTAAGTTGTACTTACTATTACTGGGTTGTGTGGTTGTCCTACTGTGCTATCTTCAGATGAATGCGCTAACTGGAAGCCACTCTGTTAAATGACTAAAATGTAAATGTAAAATATAGAGTAGCTTATGACTTAAGAAGGAAAGCAAGGAATGGAATTCTCATAAGCGTTTCACACACTAGTTAAAAGACATGGATGTAATCAAGCCATGTGAATATGTTCATTTTTGATGGCCTCACACCCTGACCACGTCCATTGATTTTTAGCTACTGGTGAATAAATTGAGTTAAAGGTTGTCAGGGTTGTTTAAAGAAAGTGTATCTGGGGTAACCATTTCTATTTGCTGACCCAGGAAGACAATCTGTGGTCTCAATCTTATGAGGATCCAAATGTACAAATGTGGACCTTTCAGACTCCTCGGGGTGAGGAACCATCCATCATCAGGTTCCAGAAAAGTAAAATTCTCCTTTAATATGGACATTGGAAATTAATGAAAGGAATGGTAGGAGGGGAGGTGTGCTTACCTCTGCATGCCAGCTCTAAGTGAGGCTGAGTAACGCCAGTCTGAATTGGGTGCCTTGGGCTGCAAGAGAGGCAGAAAAAGGTATTGAGTCTTAAGCACTGCAAGAGATCAGGCAGGCAAAATCCAATATTTCTCATTAATAAGTCATGGTATGAACCACAAGTATGTGCATGCACCTGCACCTACACACACACACACACACACACACACACACACACACACACACACACACACCCCATTATGGTGACAGCTTGCCTCTGCCTGTGGAGAGAAATGAATGATGAGTTGCTCTGGAGGTCCAGGTTCCTCTTCTCCCCTCCTCCTCCCCTCCTCCCCTCCTCCCCTCCTCCTCCTCCCCCCTCTTCCTCCCTGTCCTCTGTGAGAGTGGTGACTTTGAGAGATGTTACTGTTTACAGAGTGCCTCAACCAGACCACCCCCCTAACTGCAACAGAACCTCAGGCCAACTCCACCCTGAGTCAAACCATGCAGTTTCCATGGAGACCCAGCAGAATTCTCACATCTCTGTTTATGTTGATGGACTCCATCAGAGCTGCAGCTGTCCACCTTTATTTCTCTTTTTTCTCCCCGTTTCTCATCCTTCCTTCACCCTCACTCTTTCTCTAAATCTAATTTCGAGATCTCCTTAACAAGTGACTACTTTCTTTCTGTTATGTCATATGCTAACTATGCCTGGATCGATGCTATTAACAAAATATATTTTTTCCCTGAAGCTATATTTTTAATACATCTCATTTGTACAAGTTCTCTCTGTTTTCTATGTAGCATTCCAATCTCTCTCCTCCTCTTTCATCTCTGTCCTCCATCTCTGTCATCCTCCTCATTTCTCCTCCATCTCTGTCCTCCATCTCTGTCCTCCTCCTCTTTTCTCCTCCTCTTTTCTCCTCCTTCTCTCTTTTCCCCACTGATCAAAACCTTGACTGTCACTGTCACAGTATAAGCATGAACAGGTCCCACAGGCCTTATCACAGTAACCACATGAAACCCCCTCTCCTACCACATCCTCCTCATCTCCCTCCAGTCAAGGTCACAGGTGGAGGAAGAGAAGCGAGGGGAGGCAATGGGGGAGACGAAAAAGAAGCGATATCAGTGTATCCACCTCAGGCCTCTTACCTGGACAGAGAATAAATGTGACATCGCCATTGCAACAGTGCTGTAGGAGTGGTGCATGAATTGGTTATAACCTCTGTCTGCAGGCACATCACATTATAGTGTGGTGACATCATGGGGTGAACTATGAATACCACTCAACACCTGCAGAGCTAGTCATGGACCTACAAGTTCACCTTAAAAGGGAGATGGAGAGGTGGATAATTCAGTGGCTGTTTTAAAGGACATATTTACTGGTACCTTTCCAAGTACCAGCAAGAAAACACAAATATATGACTAAAGAATGTAGCTTCACTTCCATCAGGCCTTGGGTAGTTAGAAGGTCCAGGTAACATGATCAGTGTAGCTAACATGTTGAGTCTAGCTAACACAATAATTTCAGTCAACACGATGACTCTAGCTAACACGATGAATTCAGCTAACACAATGAGTTCAGCTAACAAACACATCTAGCTAACAAATAAGTTCAGCTAACACAATGCCATAAACATCAGCCAGTGATTGTATGAGATGAGCTTCCCTTATAGCCAGATAACCTGAATTAGATTCCCCATTCCCAAACCTTCCCCATTACAGTGTGAAAACGACGGTATCTGTTCTGGGAACAGTGCTAGGTGCAATCCATGCCTTCTCCAATGTGGTGACCCATTTCCTGTGCCGTTCACAAGACGGATGTTAACATCTTGGAGATGGAGAATCAACCGTAGTCTCTCCACTCAGCCCATTCATCACCCTGAAATCCAATACGTGGCCCTAATGAGAAAGACCTGGTATCCCTGCAGGAGCCATTCAGACAGCCCATCACATCATCCACAGGGAAACAGACTGCTCAATGCTCCACGGCCACACACACACACACACACACACACACAGACACAGACAGTATAACACTACAGTATATTCCTAAATGGGTTATAGAAACCATATTTGTATTCATGCTGCATCAAATGCACAATTATATTCATGGAGGCGTGGTGGACACTGGTTTAGCACGTAAAGAATGAAAGATACAACAGATGACAAAATAGACCAGATACAAGGCACGTTTCAACACTACAGCAGCCAGTGACATGAACAGCAATGAGACAGACTTCATAGTCCACAATGCTTAATTACAAATGATCTAAGAATTCTAATGCCTCCATTAAGCATCTAACCTGTTGTAATAGACCAATGACCAACGGGGGAGTGGCCTGCCTGTCCCAATGGCATGTGTTTATGTAAATGAGAACAGACATACCAACACTACAGGTTAGAGACAAGCATCTGGACTCTAAACATGTCCTCAGTCTGATGCACATGCACAGGACACACACACACACGCGCACGTGCACGCGCACTCTCTCTCTCTGAGTAGATACCTCTGGCATGGATACAGAGCTGGCCCCTTCACCAATGACGCCTCATCCAATCACCTTGCTTCCCCGGGCCCAGTCCTCATCGAACCAACCAATCCCACCACGCAATCGAGAAACGTGCAGCCGCCAGTTAATTACACAGGGAGAACAAACATGCCTGGCATTTAATGAGGAAAGAACGCCGGGGGAGAGCAGAGCAATTACCTAAACATTGCTTTATTTCTCCCTTTTCATCTCTCTTTACACCCCCTCCTCTTTTCCTCTTCAATCATTTCCTTTGCCTGGACCGCCCATGTATCTGCTGGGGCCAACTGTAATGGTCACTAGGCCATCTAGATATGTAGAAATTAATACCTTAAATGTTGATTGTGTTGATCCTGTCAAAATCTTTACCTCTAGTTTTCCTTTTTTCGGCTGTGTTTTCCATGGCAATATGAATGTTTCCTAGTAACCGTCAGCCAGGCAACTGTGATCAGTTTCCAATTCACAACTGAGAGTGATGAACAAATCTATTAATGATGTACAACCACAAGGCACGTACTGTTAGTAGTTATATATATATATACACAGTTAAGCCCAAAAGTATTCATACCCATGCCAAATTTTGAGCCATAGTGAATTATTATTTGACCAATAGGTTTCTTCTGGCTGGAAATGACATAAACAAGTGACAAAACACAGTAAGACATTGTGCTGGAGACAAATAAATAACGGAACTATTTCTGTTTTTAGCCATGACTTGCAGTTGACTAGTAACTGACTAGAGAACTACTGCTGTTCAGCTGTTCAGCTGTTCTCAATTTATAGGTGATTAGAATGCTCTCTCATGGTGGAATTTACAAGACCATTTTAAATGGTATAGAAACCTGCATTTTCTCAAAAATTTGCAACAATTTCAAGGGGTCTGAATAATGTTGGACATGGCATTTTTCGTAAAAATTTGCAAAAAACAGAAATAGTTACATTATTCATTTGTATCTCCAGCACAATGTCTTACCGTGTTTTGTCACTTGTTTATGTCATTTCCAGCCAGAATAAACCTATTGATCAAATAAAAATTCACTATGGCTCAAAATTTGGCATGGGTATGAATACTTTTGGGCTTAACTGTGTATATATATATATATATATATATATATATATATATATATATATATATCCCTGTTTCTCCCTGCTTCGTTCATATGACAAAAAAATGAATTAGAACACTCACTGAACTGAATATGAGAAGAAAGTCCAGGTCAGAGTCAATCTCTCCAGTCATCTCCAGCCCACCAAACCACACTCACAGCAACTGTTTGATGCCCTGAGCACGACTGACCCACGGGAGGTTTTTATGCAGTACGACCCATGACTCTTTAAGCTGTACAGACCAACACTAATGCCCAGAATGTCTCCCTATCCAGAGATGACCGTAGCTGACTAGCCTGTGTTCAATGGACCAAAGCTAGTAGACCAATCCGATTGGCTGAATGAGGTTTCCAGCAATCCGTTATATTGTACAGACATGTTCTAGAAAGAAAGCAATCCCACAACCCCTTTAGAAAAATTGGTCAGACCTTAAACCCCATACGTATTCTTTCTTTTACCAGGTTGGGTTGACTAAGGACACATTGTTAACGACCTGGGAAGACCCAACATTACACAACGATCACCATCCTCACCAAGATGCTATTGGTGTACTCTGTTGATCCAAGTTCTACTGGCAATGGATGCAGTAGTGGAGTACACTAACTAGTGAAGAAGAAATTGCAGAATGGAGAGAGAAACCGAGGGAGAGAGAGATGTTTTTCCTGAATATCCATGATGAAAAATATTCTGATGACAGCTCTCTAAACGACGGCGGAGGAGTGCAGCGACGAAACCTTTGATAACCCGAATCATCAGAAACAAACAACAACTCTCTGCAGGCTCGAAGTACTAAACACACACACACACACACACACACACACACACACACACACACACACACACACACACACACACACAGCTCCCACAAAGACAGTCTGAGAATCCGGGCTACACCACGCACAGCTGAAATGTCAGCACACAACCAAAGCACAGCAGAACTTAGAGAACACGTTGTAGGGAAGTGCCTGTTCCGGGTGTAGCCAGGGACCTCATCAGAGAGTGTGGACGTGGGCTGCTGCTGCAACAAAGCGATCGGGCCTCGCTAGAACCTTCTGACTAAAACAAACAACACACATACCAGGACTGGGAGTGGCACTGGCGTTTTACGCTTTTTGATTTGCCGACAAGAGAGTGTCTGCTTTGGAATCCTAACTACAAACACCAGCGTTCCACGGCACACTGCTTTGGAAGGCGAACCAAACAACCACTAAATACAAAATCTTTTCACAAAGTGGTGCATGAAATAGCTTCTCAGTATGCTTCTGACAGCGCGTCTTCCCGGAATGGGAGGACGGAACACACACACACACACAGACAGACACACACACCTGTATGGCGGTGGCGTCTGGCATGCTGAGCCGGCGCACAAACATCTGGCTCTGTCCGCTCTGGCTGGTGACGTACCCCCCGGAGCCCCAGGTGCCGCTGTGGGGCCGGCCGGTGTTGTAGAACATGAAGGTGTCGCTCCCGGACGTGGCCGTCATGCACGTCTTGTAGCAGTACGTCTTGGTCATGGAGCCGTTCCCCCGCACCTCGATGTAGTGCGGCTCCACCTTCAGGTCTCGGCGCAGAGCCACGTTGTTGTTGGGTTGACCCTGACCTCCTGCCCCGCCACCTCCGCCACCTCCGCCGCCTGACCCTCCACCCCCGCCAGCCGAGGCGCCCCCCTCGGGGACGCTCTTCTGGGACACGCAGCAGGGGGAGCAGGATCCGGGCTGGGTGCAGTAGGCGTGGCAGCGGACGATGGCCAGCACCACCACGGTCACCAGGAACACGAAGGTTGTGGCGCTCAGGGCCACGATCAGGTAGAGGGTCACGTTTGAGAACAGCTGTGTGCTGTGAGGCCTGATGATGCGCTTGGGGTCAGGGGTCAGCTTGGGCGGCAGCTCCATGACGTGCACGTTGACAATGGCGGTGGAGGAGAGTGGCGGGAGGCCGTGGTCACGGACCAGGACAGTCAGCAGGAAGGAGGTGGAGTTCTCCTCGCTGACCCGCCGCGTGGTGCGTATCTCCCCCGTGTGCTCGTGGACTTTAAACAAGTCCAGGTCAGAAGTGGTCTGATCCAGGGCATAGACCAGCCAGGCATTCTGACCCGCGTCCCCGTCCCACGCCACCACCTTGGTCACCAGCGCCCCCGCCTCCGCGTTCTTCATCAGCGTCTCGGTGGTCCGCGTCCCATTGGCCGGAGGGTGGACTATCCTGGGGGAGTGGTCATTTTGGTCCATGATGTAAACATAGACGGTGGCCACGCGGCTGAGGGGCGGCACGCCCCCGTCCTGGGCTTTCACCTGGAAGTGGAACTCTCTGAGCTTCTCAAAGTCGAAGGACCGCAGGGCGTAGGCCTCCCCCGTGTCGGGTTTGATGCTGACGTAGCTCGCCACCGGGATGCCATGGTTGTTATCATTCAAGACGGTGTAGGTGATACGAGCGTTCTCCCCGGCGTCGGCATCCAGAGCCTTCACCACACACATGGAAGCGCCGGGCGCATTGTTCTCTGTCATGTATACAGTGTAGGATGTCTGTTCAAAACGGGGAGGGTTGTCATTGACATCCGCCACGTCTACCTTAATGGTCATGTGTGAGGAGAGGGCCGGGGTCCCCCCATCAACCGCCGTTACTGTGACGTTGTAGGTGGAGATGGTCTCTCGGTCGAGGAAGGCAGAAGTGACTAAGGTGTAGTGGTTCCGGAAAGACTTGATCTTAAAAGGGAGTCCGGGCTGGATCTCCAGGGTCACCTGTTTGTTCTGGGTGGAGTCCCGGTCGTTTACGCTGATCAGAGCCACCACCGTGTCGGCCCTTGCATCCTCGCGGACAGGGCTGGACAGAGATGACAGCACGATTTCAGGAATGTTGTCGTTCACATCCAAAACCTCCACCACCACTTTACAGTGGACGGCTACCGCGGATGGGCCTCTGTCCATAGCTTGTATGTACATCTCATAGGAGTTGGTCTCCTCATAGTCTATGTTGTGCTTCACTCTGATCTCTCCTGTATCTGTATCCAATGAGAACATTTGTCTCACTCTCTCTGGGGTATAGCTGCTAAAAGAGTAAAACACGTCCCCGTTTGTGCCTTCATCTGGATCTGTGGCATTCAACTTTATGACTAGAGCACCCTTCGGAGAGTTCTCTGACAGTTTCACTTTGTATACGGAATTGTCGAATGCTGGAACGTTGTCGTTGGAATCCAGAACACGCACATTTATTTTGGCTGTCCCGGTGCGCGCTGGCGCACCGCCGTCGACAGCTGTCAGTATCAACTGATGAGACGGTGTATGCTCGCGGTCAAATGGCTTTTTAAGCACGAGCTCTATGTGCTTGCTATTTGCGGAGGGCTTGTTGGAGTCCAGCGCGAGGTGCTCGTTGTTGCTGAGCCGATACAGCCGAACCGAGTTGGAGCCGTCGTCTGCATCCTGCGCGCCCTCGATGGGGAACCGAGCACCCGTTAGTGCCGACTCTGAGATCTCCAGCTGGTACTCGTCCCGGGGGAACTGTGGCGAGTTGTCATTCACATCCAGAATCTCCACCTCCACGTTGTGCACCTCGAGCGGGTTCTCAACCACCACCTCTAGGTTAAGGAAACAGGTGCCGCTGATTTCACACAGCGTCTCTCGGTCTATGCGGTCACTCACCGTCAGCTTTCCGTTTTTATGATTTATGTTGAAATATCTCCGTGCACTGTCCGAGGTGATTCTGATGCGTCGCGAGGAAAGCTTTCGCAGGTCCAGCCCCAAATCTCGAACAATGTCGCCGACCGCAGCCCCATTCTCCTGCTCCTCCTGAATGGTGTATCGTATTTGTGCATTTGAAAGGCCACTGAGTACAAAAATCACAAAATAAAAAGTAAAAGGCACATTCTGCGTTATGCTGTAACAGCATCGCCCTGCCACAGCCATCGCAAGCAGGCAGGGTCCGCAGACGGATTAGAGATAGCTTTCCGCCTTTTTAGCTTGCAGTGCGTCCCCACCCGACACATTAAAATGGGGGGAAGAGTTCGTGCGTTAGCCCCTACTATGTGCAGGACGACCAAAGCATCCTCTCCGGTATAGGTGCTTGTTTAAAATGACATTTTCCAGTTACATCCATGTTTTCCTTTGTCCGTTCGGCGGCTGCTTTTTTCTTCTCTCTCCTCCGCGCGGCAGTCTCTTGTTTCCCTCTCACGGGTGCTGCCTAACGCTCTCTCTTCTCTCTCTCTCTCTCTCTCTCTCTCTTTCTCTCTGTCCTCTCTCCTTCCCCCTCCCTCTCACTCTCTGTGCGATGGTGTCTGTGGGCAGCGGGGGAGGGGGAACCGTGCTCTCAAACCGTACTGGCTGTATTTCAGCACCTTCGATTGAAAACAGCGTCAAATGAAAATTAAAAAAAAAAAACAGGCGCACCTCGGGGATTACCAATAATACTTTTTGTCAATCTCAATCAATATATCAATATTTTCAGCCGTCGACCGTTTTTGGTCATTCTAAGAGAGTGTATTCGAGCACAGACGGGTTTTTTATAAGAGGAAGAGAGAACGAGCAAGTGCCACCGCCCTTTTCATTGTGTGCTGGGATACATTGCTGATCTGATTTATCGGTACGCCCAGGCGATTACTGCTCTATTTTCATTGATCCAAACCTGCAATTACACTAAAGCTCAGTAAGAGTAACAAAACGAAGAAATGTAAATATAAAAGGAAACTGATACTTAATCGAATAAAAAGACAAATGAATGGATAAATAAACGCATACGCAAATATATACATTTATGGGCTACATATAAAAATGCGTCATTTTATTTGTTCAGCCGTTATCATTAAATGAGTCGTTTCTTGTTAGTATAGTACATACGTTTATTGTACCATTTGCATTATTTCAGTGAAGATCTGTCCTTGAAGTGAATCGACACGTTCAACAGGACAATGCAAATCAAGTTGAGGACGAGCATTAAAAGATGTAATAAACGACAGAGACAACAGCATGAAGAAACAACCACAACAACGTGAAAGCTCTAGCCTACTATGATGGCGTTATTATTGAATGTCTCTACTCCTATTTATCATCTACTCTATTTGGGCTCGCCCAGGCGCTCTCAACACAAAGCAAATTGTGTTCTACGTTCTGTCGCTGTCCACGAACCCTTGTGCTGAAATAGACATCTTTTGTTGCTCCAGCCGGGAGACTGACAGCTGGGATGATCGTATACTAAGATTACAGGGGTACTTGGCTGCCGCTTCAATTTCACGTCATATTTCTCGCTGCACATAGGATCAACCCTTTAGGCGTTGTCATGGGAGGCATGTTCACTCCGAGTGAGCGAGCGAAACGAACCAGGTCACCAACAAGATGCTTGGGATTTGTCCCCTCGTCACATCTGTCAAAACAAACTAGCAATGTCCCTCCTGTCAGACACAACTGCTCAAATAGTGGAGTGCATGCACATAGCACAATTTAGCTTAATTTCAAGATTTTGCATTTCCTTTGGAGGAGTTATCACTTTCCCAAACAACAGGCTTATCCTCCTTTCATATTAGAATGAAACGAATTGAATCTGGTGTAAAAGGCCAACAATTATGTAAAAACAATTCACAGTTTACTCAATGAAATCCTATTTTAGAATGCTGGGAAGGCTTTTACAAACATAACTCCACAGTTTCAGAGATTGCTTTGGGGCAGTTCACACCAAGCAATGGTAATTTAATAGCCCAGCAGAGATTAATATACACACACTGCCGTGGCTTCTGGCGCCTTGATACATTTTAATTGATCCATAAAAAGTGGAAAGTTACGATCGTGCACGCGTGACGAGTAGGCCTAAACATTTCTTAGAAAGCATGAGTTGAATTATCACACAGGACGTAGAATTAATACACACAGACAATCGATTAGAAATGAACAAGTATCTTCCACAACCAACTTAGATATATGGATATGTAACTTAGATAATTAAAATAAATTGCAGTAGGCCTGCTTTTTCCAAATGTAAATTTGACTATTTGTCACATGGGCTGATCCAACACCTGGACACAAGGTGGTTTACTGCGCATGTTTGGCCACAGGTGGTCGGGTATAGCGGTGTTAAATGTCTAAATCATCCGACCCGCTCAGACTTTCCTCATAATTAGTACAGTCTGAACCCATGTACCTCTATTAAAATCCAATTAAAACCGGATTCAATTCAATTTGGAGGGGCCTCTACTTCTAACGCGATCAGGACGACATAGTGAGGGGGAGGATCTTTCAATATTGCCTAATTTCATTTCTACACCAGCGGCTGGGGCTCAGAATGAAAAAAGTGTAACTCTGGAAGTGCTCTCTACCGTTAAATAACACGCAGACAGCTACTAATAGGTTAGACAATCGGCATTCACACCAGTCAAACAATTTAATTAATCACATTATTTATTTACTCAGTCATGAGTCTTCAAGCCATCAGCATAGTTTGCCTATGTAGTTTAAAATGGTCTTGAAAACCGTTTTTGTATTCAATTCTAACAGTCTCCCAACCATCAGACCCCAGACCATTAGTGGGTCATGGAGAGTTTGTTAATGCACTGTTGAGCCTTGAAAACCCGGCCAACAATAAAACAATAAAAACGTGCTGGCTATGAGCAAAGAATTCGCTTACCAGTAAAAATGAAAGATGAAAGAAAGTTTACATGACCCCCTGGAGTGTATAAAATTAGAAGAAATACTGATAGATCCATTTGTCACTGGTTTGATCAGCTCAGGTACCGTCCATGTCTTTTAACTGCGCAGTAAAAAATGAAGGGGAACCACCGAACTACAGTATTGTCTCAGATGAATACCAACGGTTACTCATGGCGTGCATAACGATCCCTGGTTAAGTCCGAATCCCTGTCATTGCCGTAGAGCTTTACAACCAGGCTGAGCAATGGTAGACTGAGCATCGACCAGTTTTTCTGTGTTTACTTGGGAACGGCAGTTTGGTTCAACTGGCCACCGGGTCACTGTGAGCACCCACACAACTCTTCCCTCTCCTGTTGTGTCTCCAGCTCTCATCCACTGACCCATCTGCCCACGGTCATGACAGGCGCTGGCAGCTCGCTAGACAACAGCTCAGCTGTGAGTCACTGCGATGCTACAAGTAGACGGAGAGATAGCTGAGCGACTCTTCTTCACACTCCAAAACAAGGGCAGAGGGGTTGGCAAACTGAGAATCTGGAGAGGTGGAACAGAAGAGACCAAAGATGGATGTTTGGATTGGTTCTTCTTTGAATTTACATTACCTCCTTTTCTGCCCAATTTCATGAAATTCTATTTAAGACCTTGTCTCACTGCAGCATCTTCCAACAGGCTCAGGAGAGTTGAAGATTGCGATATGCCATGCCCTTCTTCTCTTCACACTGCTCGTCCGACCAGGACATTCACAGGATCAGCACGTAAAAGGTCACATTCAAATATCTACCTCGAGTAACTTGCAGATGTGCCTAAGGGACGTGCCTAAGGGAGTCGCTACACTGCGATGAGTCAAATAAATCCGTCAACGACGTTGCCCAAAATGCTCTGCCCCATGGGATTGCTGGCCACATGCCTGCCAGTGACACAGTCAAGGTTAGGTAACCCAGGCTGTGGTGGACACTTTGTCACTGCAATGCAGTGTCTAAAATCGTCGCGCCACCCAGCTGCATCGTTTCTACACATCCGCTATCCTTTTTTCTCTGCTAACCTCAATTTAGCCGAGCGATGGAGATGAAAAGGTAAGGGTCTTGTGTCAGTCCGTGGGTCTCACAGGGATCCGAACAGCATCACTACCCCTGACATTTACCAGATTCTCCCGGTGGGGTGGGCAAGCTCCGTGTTTACGGCAATTTGAGACGGAGATGAAAAGAGGCGACTGTTATCTCGTCAATTACACATCACGCCGCCGGATTTACACCTGGCCTTTTCCACCTTGCTCTGTTGTCTGCCCCTCTCGTTTTCAGCTTCTCTCTCTCTCTCTCTCTCTCTCTCTCTCTCTCCCCGTCTGTTTATTGAGCTGTAGCCTACATGGGTAACTAACATGTCGTTCTCTGTACCTGTTAGAATCCCACCCATCTGTTCCACAGTTAATTGTGTGCCACAGAACTGTGAATTATTTCATTTTACTCAAGGGACCCGAGATTAAGTTATCTTAATTTTTTTGGCGGAAGAGAAACAGACGTGTCTAACCCGAATAAACACAGTCCACTGACTGAAGGGTGACTCCATCACTCTCAACTCACTTTAATCTGTCCCTCACCCATTCTTAACCAACCCTCCTCTCACATTACCCTCAATCACTCCCTCCATCTCACTCTCTACCTCACTCTCTCATCTCCCCTCTTTCTGGTCTAAGGTTCAGCTGTGCTGTGTCTGTGACATCGGCTGCTCCAACTGGGAGAGCTGTGGCCCGGGGGCACTGGAGCGTCAAAACACAGGAGATGATGTCTCCTCAGCACCAGGGCCCATGTCTCCTCAGCACCAGGGCCCATGTCTCCTCAGCACCAGGGCCCATGTCACCTCAGCACCAGGGCCCATGTCTCCTCAGCACCAGGGCCCATGTCTCCTCAGCACCAGGGCCCATGTCTCCTCAGCACCAGGGCCCATGTCTCCTCAGCACCAGGGCCCACGTCTCCTCAGCACCAGGGCCCATGTCTCTCCAACACTTCCCTCTTAAAACAATTGGTGTAACCCCACCCATGTGCTTAGTTCACACCTGCTACGTTAGATTTTTTTTAGATTTAACTTCATTGAACAAGTGCAGTACAACGAAAACAGTTTGCGTCTAACCAGACGTGCAAATAGAGGAGGGCAGAAAATTAAGTATTAAGTATTAAGTAAAGTGTATGTACAAGTGGAATGTATAGATGTGCAATTAATGCAACTGCATTACATATGGGAATTCTAAATGTGCAATGGAAGAAAATAGAGGAGGGCAGAAAATGTACAAGTATTAAGTATAATGTATGTAGAAGTGGGATAAATAGTTGTGCGGGTAGAAGTGGCAATTCTCAATGGCATTCTGAATTTGCAATCGAGGCAAATTGAGGGAGTAGGGTAGCATGTGCAACTGAAATGCAGGGATAGCAGCAATGAGGTTCCCGAGGTAGACGTGTGTGTAACAATTGAAAATGCAAGTAGATGGGCAGTTCTAAATGTGCAATGAAGGCAATTTTATGGTGCAAGTCGGCATGTGCAAATGAAATACAGGAATAGCAGCAATGACATGTACTGGTAGACAAATGAAAACTTCTTTCTGAGGTTAGGTTAGGCACCTCAGAACAAAACATTTGCTGGCCCATTTCTTGACAGTAGAGAGAAAAAACATGTTTTAATGTATATTTCTAGAAATTCTATTGATTTTGCTGTAGGAGGTGTTAAAAACAGGGGCTATTGTAAATCCTGCAGGCTAGAAACAATGCACACAGTTTATGGTTTCAGAATTTGTAAAAACAGTACTCCCAACACACCCAAGCATAAACCCTTAAATAAATGCAGCAGTCAGCCTAGACCCAAATATAACCAATCAGACATGCTGAATGGAAATGAAGTAATTCTACAGTCAGATCAATAACAGTTAGCTATTAGAACAGTGGTAACCACTGAGTCTAGCCAGCTATGAGTCCTGCACAGGTAAGGAAATAAGTAATGTGTAGTAACAGCCCATTAGTGAGTGGGATTAAATATGTTTATTAAAACTTGGGTTGAATAGTCTACGTAGAAAAAGTCCCACCCCCCATTGCTTTTGCACACACAATGCAAATACAAATGTATTTATTTATTTAATTATATGGCACATTTAGTCCTCCATAGAAGAACCCAGTTTTATTTAATTCTTTACATTTTGCCCTGACCTATGTCATTAATATGATAAGTGAGAATGACACATAAAATTGGGGACCTCCTGAAAGTTATGGCTAGACTGGTGACCTATCTAATATAGTTAGCCGACAAGGAACACAGTGTTTGAAATAATTTAACAACATGGATAATTAAGTAACTGAAAAGAGCTGCAGATGCATAACTACATTTTTAAATGGCACCATGTGTATATGACACCAACAAAATTACACAGAAACTAATTTGTTTCACTTTAAAATGTATGACAAACACTAGTATGCTGAATAAATACCACACTGTTTAAGAAAACGTATGATAGATTTTGTTGAAGAACTGTGCAGATGCAAGCTTTAGTAAAATACCCCATTTGGTTATTTTTATTGAACAATAAAACGTTTAATTTTGTCTACTGTGGCACAAATGCGTCCCCATCTGCTGCATCAACATTGCACCAATGCCCCCCAAAGTCGATGGCTGACAATTTCTAGACACTTCCAGAGGCAGATCTGGATTCTGCCTGAAGTACAGTATAGCATATTAGCATAAAGTAAAGGAAAGTACAGTCTTCGGGCTATTTTTAGAAACATCTACTCTACTGTACTCAATTATATCTACTCTACGGTACACAAATATATCTAACAAGATCAAAATGACATCATGCTGTAAAGGTGTTGATATACAGTATTTCACTTAATTTGGTAGTTCAACAACCAAAATTCCTTTTTTTTTAATGAAACTTCAGATATCATATAATAGTTAGCGCTCCATTCTTTATGCATAAATCTTGAGCTCTTAAATCAGAAAATAGATTAATTATTTAACATTATTATTTAAGGGTCTGGGAAAATGTAGTCACATAATGTCTTTCTCAATCTGTTGCCAAATTGTGCAAATCTGCACATTTCCCACAAGTAAATTTATTTTAGTGTAATGGTAGAGCCTGGTTCCTCTCTAGGTATCTTCCTAAATTTCGGCCCCTTTTAGGGAGTTTTTCCTAGCCACTGTGCTTCAACACTGTTGTTGCTTGCTCCTTGGGGTTTCAGGCTGGGTGTTTTGTAAAAGCACTTTGTGACAACTGCTGATGTAAAAAGGGCTTTATTTATATACATTTGACTGATTGATAGTGTTAAATGTTTATTTTGATTTGTTGAATTTTGCACAATTATTTTTGTATGGCATGCATTTTAGAGGAAAAGTTTTGTCTCAGTATTACTCAATTTCTGTGGACAAGCCCACAGTCATAGAAAATACAGAATTGTTTATAAACAGTGGCTCTCAAAAGTATTTACCCTCTTTGTACTTTTTCTATTTTTTATGCAGGGTATGTCACATGATTTCAAGTTAATTACACCTGTCTTCCTAACAAAAACTACAGCATGAAGATGAAGGAACAATCAAAGCCAATCCAGAATAAAATTCTTCAAAAAACCCCAATAAAAAAACATTTCCAAGGCATTGAATAACGCACAAGCACTGTAAAGTCGTCCCCCCCAAAATTGAGAGAATATGGCACAACAGTTGATCAAGGACAGGCTGTCCTCAAAAACTAAATATGCAGGCAAAAAGTCACAAGTCAGAGGAGCTACCAAAAGGCCTAATACAACTGTAAAGGAGCTATAGTCTTCCTTTTTGCTAAGATCAGCTTGGCTAGAGTTTGCTAGACGGCATGTTGGAGACTCTGAAACCAAGTGAAAGAAGAATATATGTTGTAATGAGACCAAAGTAGAGCATTTAGCATAAACGCTAATCGCTGTGTTTGGCGCAAGCCTAACACCGCACATCGTCCTGAGAACATCATCTCTACCAAGAGGTGGCAGCAGCACCGAGGTATGGGGATAACTCTCTGCATCTGGGCCTGTGAAGATAAAGGGCAAAATGGATGCAGAAAAGTACAGAGAAATCCTGGAAGAAAACCTGCTGAAGCCTGCAAGAGACCTGGGACCACAGTTGCAGTTCACCAAAGGTACCAATCCAACTTGACCAAGCTTGAGCAGTTTTACAAAGAAGAGTAGGCAAACACTGCTGTGTCCAGAAGTGCAAAGCCGGTAGAGACATTCAAATCCAAATTGACTTGTCTGTGTAATTGCTGCCAAAGGTGTATATATACACATACACACATACAAAAATTATACATACATTTATCATTAATAAATCGATCAACTCCATGCACTGAAAACTTCACAAGTAGACATAAATACCATGAAAGGAGCCAATACTGAACTAAATCAACAGACAACTTGGCTTGTTATGCACATCCATTGTACCATATTACACAAAATATGTGGCACCATAGTGCACCGATGAATGAAAAGGTCAAGTTATAAACCTTTTAGAAGAGAATAAATATACATGAATCCTATTTTTAGTAAACTAGTATTTTTTGGAGGATCAGTTTTAATTTAATTAAATGTGTAGATACTTCAAATAAATTATTTTTTTGCAATTTTAGCTGAAAAACACAATAAATCTCAATCACTCATAATAAATACTCCCATAAGTTGGAAGAGGTTAGCCATAACCTAGTGCTTATGTAAATATACATACTCTTGACATTTGGACACCAAAACTGACCCATCTTTGACCCAGGTGGCTCTGCCCTGTATTCTGTATTGGGAACCAGAGGAGCCACTCTGAGTGGTGGAATATTAACGACCTGTTCTCCATCAATTATGCAAGATGGCGGCCTTATTAATAACTGGCTCTCCAGTAACACTCTTTCTATTATTCCACAGTAATCGTCCTGGTTTAAAAGCCATCCCTTCACACCCTAAGCGTCTGTAATGCCACGGGGAAGCCTTACGTATGGGCATCAGACGTCCCACCTGGCGATGAGCTCCACAGACACACGTGTCATGACCAGTGATGCCTGAATCAGGCCTGTTTTGCCGTCATGCACAAGACTGGGATCGGTACTGACTCTAGGGCTGAATGAATGTCTGGTCTCCCTCTGTCTCAGTCTCTGAGAGTGATTCTTTGTTATCATCAGCTGCTGTCTCGTCTAGTGTGCTAAGTGCAATTAGTGATGACTTCATCCATGTGCTGAGCCACCTATTGTGCTGTTCGTCATGCAGACAAACAGCCGGTAATCACACGGTGCTCTTCAACTAACATCTTAATATACTGTAGATTATATAGGGCCGGTTTCACAGACACAGGACAGTGTCCACGAGATCGTCCCATAGCCTTCACCCCAAAAACCAGAATGAGGCATTAGAACATCACCAGAATGTCGGGAGATGGTGTCATGGTCCTGTGGACATGAGGCGTATGGCTTTAACATGATTAATGCCTGGAACACGCCATGCCACCGTATGACACAGATTAAACTGGACACCACATACAGCATGGCCACATGGCTATTACAGAACACAACATACAACATGTTCTTCTAGATCTTTTGCTTTTAGGAAATCCATTAAAAAAAAATATGATAAAAACATACACACTTCTCTCCGTCCGAAATCTAATAGTCTCACATCTGAACGTGCCTGCAGGCTGTTGTGTAGGAGGACAGTAATCACAGAATCTCTGTTGCCAGGAGAATATGCCAAAGTGATCAACAGACAGAAAATGACAAAACATTTCCACAGAGAGACTGATGTAGGATATAGCAAGACAGGCTGACAAATCCTGAAATAAATAGACTGAAATTGCTGATCACCTAGCTACTGAACCAAAAGTGTTTTTCAGAACATCATCACCATCAAGGATGTTTGAGGATTGCATAAGCATTCAACCAAATCACATTTTGGAAGAAGAGTCCCATAAATAAAAATGTCCTCAGCAACAGAGATTAATCTATTTTTGCTACAATATCTGCCAGGTCGTGTGGAACAGGAGGGAGAGATGTTTTTCAGGAAGTAAGCGTATTAGGAACATCGACACAGAGTGAAAAAAAATTATAATCAAATGGGCGGTGGTATTTTGTCTCAGAGCCAAGAGTGCTTACTGCAGAGAGCAGCCAGGACAGGATGACAGAGATAGTGATGCTGGGACCTCTGTTGGTGGAAAAAGGTACTGCGGGACAGTGGACTACGCATGGCCTCCAATCACTGACATACACTCACACTGACCTCACTCACTAAAGCAACGGCACAGCCCCCGTCCAGAAGGGACAATGTCAGAGCCACGCCCCTGTCCAGAGAAGACAGTGTTAGAGACACACCCCCAACCAGAAGAGACAGCATCAGGACCATGCCCCAATCCAGTGGAGACAGTTTCAGAGGTTAGGCATCACAGGGCTGAGGTTAGGGATAGGTCAGGTCAGGTCAGGTCAGGAGGAAGTGTAAGGTCACAAAACAGAAAAACTCTTGTCTAAACAACACAAAACCATGACAAAAAAAGTCTGGCATCTTGCTGGAATCGAACTCAGAACCATTGGACTGAAAGTTGGCTGTGGAAATGCCCGCCCACCACATCCTAACTAACAGCCACTCTATTTAACTATGAATATGTTCATACCTGCCCCCAGCAGTAAACAGCACTTCTCAACCTTGAATGTAATCACAAGTCATTAAGGACCAATAGCACTGGTATGTGTTGATTTTGAAGGTAATATCACGGCTGATATGTTCATACTGAACAAAATTGCAAAATAGTTACACAGGTACGTAAAATTACAAAATAGTTACACAGGTACGTAATTCCTGTAATGATGCATTGAGCAGACTGCACAGACCCAGACTGCGGTTTCAAAAGTCTATAAGAGCAGTGAAAAATGCATCCAAGATTGAAACCACTGTCTTGAATAGCTGAAACTCTCATCAACACAACTACATGAAAGTTGTAAACGGAAACCTTCCTTTTTGCCCAAAACACTTTAAATTGCACACATGCCTTTGATTTAATGGTCTGCACAAACACTTTATGCCAATCTTCATACTAAACTTTCTTTAGGATTTCCCTGCAACCAGACATTACCAGTCAATCACACCAAAGTAATCTGGGAGATAGATAATGGCACTGAAGAAAAATAAACCAACCACACCATTAGCACAAAACCAGACATAGCTAACATATTACCTATCTCCTATTAATAAGCCCAGTGCACAGAGATCAAAAGCTACAATTTGTCGACAAAAATCTCCACTGTATTGCATCATATCTGATTGATGACATGATAAAATTCTAGCAGGATCAGTGCATTAATTTTTAAACACTGTGTATTATTAAAAACTGCATATGTTTCTACCAACAATCTACATCTAAACTGAGTAATCTAAGGCCCGATTTAGTGGTGTGTGAGTTTACCCCTGTACATTTAAACTAATGAATAACATTTTTAAGAACCTTTTCATCTCAGATACGATAACTTCCCCACGTATAAAGGATGAGGTGGGAATAATTATTTTTGGGTGCTTTGGGTGATTCCTTGCCGGGTGAACTTCCCTTTCAGAGCAAAGGGTTGGATGGAGGGACTGTCCTGGGTGCGTTTGATAACGTCTTTCTCAGTGTATCTTTGTTTCAGTGTAAATGGCACAAACCGTCAGTGACAGCCCGTATCCCAAATGGATCCCTAAGCCCTGCAGCCTACGCACTTGTGGAAATCTGAGAGGATTTGATGGGTATACGTAATACGGCGAACATTACATCCAGCCAGGGTGGCGCTATTGCCCCACTGCTTACACTTGCCAAATCCTGTCAGATCTCCACAAGTGCACAGGGTGTTGGGCTTAGGGATCCCTACGGAACAGGGCCTAAATCTCTCCCCAGGCGTCCTGGTAGGGTTAAAGAGCGTGCGGGCTGTTCCCTTTCTGCCTGAACAAGCAGATTCCTGTTGTGGTGAACAAATGTATCTGAGACAGCAGACAGACTCTTATCCCTCGTCTATCCTCTCCTTTAACATCCCAGGCTTTGTATCCATGCAGAATGGTGCATGACTAAGCTAATCTAATGACTGCAACAACAGCCTAATGCAACAAAGGGAGAGCATGTGTGTAATGTGCGTGCATGCACTGTGTGTGTGTACTGTGTGTGTGTGTGTGTGCACTGTATGTGGATGCGTATGTTTATCCAGTCTTATTTTATCTGTGACCAGCTCTCAGCCTCTAGTATTTCAGCTTAGCTGAAAACAAATATTCATTATTTCTTTTCTGCCTTGTCCTGGCCATCTTTCCTCTCTCTTCTCTAAATGTCCCTGATCCAATCTACATTGCTGTCTTTTCTCATACCTGTCTTTGTATCCTCTCTTTCTCACACTTTTCTGTATTTCACCGTTGATGTGTGTCTTTCTACCACGGCTGAATGTGGTAAAGGAGATGGTGTCTGATGGGGGTGGATGTTCTCTAGCTTAAAAACAACCAGGCGCACTGTGAGTAATGAGGATCATCTCCATGGCAACCTCAGCTGAGCTCCCATTCCCTAGAAGAGAGCCACACCCAGGAAGGAGGAAAACAGGAAGTGACATTAACACAAGTGACTTTCCATTTGTGTATGTGTTAGACAACGGAGGCTGGCACATAGCCAGGGGGAGGCGTAGACAGTCCAATGTGGCTTTTTATCATTAATCCAATCACATTCAAAAACAACTGAGCTGGAGATGGGGGTGGAGAGAACCATCTTAGGTTAGGTTCCTGGGTTACAATGTTTGATCCCATCTGGACAGTCACTGAAACGAAATGACTTATAGTACATGAATGAATAGCCTGCCGTAGAAATACAATCCAGTTAAAATGTGAAGCACTTAGCTGGCTACCTCCCCCAGAATAATGTACTTAGTGAATCAATAATGTAATGCTGTTTTGCAACACTGGGGCCAGCAGAAAGAAGGGAGTGGCTTTTAGCCAAATCCAAGTTCACACAGTCGCTGTTAGACTTTTAGCCCTAACTCACTTAACACACAGTCTCTCTGACTTATTAAAGAACACACACTCAGCTGAATACATGACTACACACACTGCATTGCTAACAACACAGATTGCATTTCTCTGGAATACGTCAGCATGCAGCTGATGCTATTAGACTGACTATGACCTCAAGAACACAGATAAATACCCCCTCATACACCCACGTGATGGAGACCTGAGGGCTATCAGCTTAAGCCCCTCATTCCTCTGTCCAGCCTTTTGTCCCGCATCGCCGGTGTGTACCTGTGATTGACAGCCGGGTTGATGCTGGTGATTTCAGCCCCGCCCAGCTCAGCCCAGGCTGCAGCTCGCCAAGGCCCTGAGAGCTCCCTGCTGCTGCAGCGCAGAGCGGAAAATTACCGGCCCCTCCCCCTCCTCTTCCTCTCTCTCTACTTCCCCTTCAGACTTTCTCACTCTCTCTCCCTCGCTCTCTCTCACACACACACAGCAGCAGTCCACAGCACACATACTGAACAACTCGAATGCATAGAGACAGCCTCAGGCATTCTTAATGGATGCATACTGGGCCAAGAGCAGCAGAGAAAGCAGACAGCGTGGCACTATAGAGAATAAGATGTGTGACTCTAGGCACCTAGTGAACACATTCAGATTCCTTCAACCTTAGAAACACACACTGACCCACTTATGCACATAGACAGCACTGCAATATTCAGTACCCCATTTTGATCACAGTGCCCCAAAGCAGACCATAGAAAAAAACACATTCTAAAACAACCACATCAACATGATGCATGTTTTTGAATGTAGTTTTTATCTTGACCAACCATAGAGGACAGAACCACATTGGAGCCTCTGAGACTTGATAACACATGTTTCAAAAGCATTTGAATCTCACAGGATACAAAAAGTGCAACTATAAATAACCAAATTACAACCCAATGCATAGACAATATGGTTTATGGTTGAACTGCACAGTCTGTGTAGTCAAATAAAAGGCCCAACGCAGCTGCATGCTGAGCTAATCGGAACCTGACACACTTTGTGGGTGTTAATGGAAAAGGGTAGAATCATGTTTACAGCGAGCACAGACAGTCAGCACGCACGTCTGGGCAGAGGGATGCTAATTTACCATTATTCCTCTCAGCTGATACTCAGACACACACTGATGGACTGAAGGAACAAGAGAAGAGTGGAGATTAGGAGGCAAGCGGAAACAGACTGGAATTCATATTCAGGAGGATGACAGCGAGAGATAAAATTAAGGGAAATGTAAAGAGACAGAAGCAGAGATACAGGGGTAGGAGACAGGCCCTGTAAACTGGAGAAAGAGAGCAGAGCAGAAAGGGGAAGGATAAAGGGACAGATAGAAAGGTGGAAAGGATAAGGAGATCGATATTAAGGGTTGGGAAGACGAGAAAAAAGAGAGACTATGAGATTAAAAGGAGGGCACGGTGAGTCTGAGAAATGTGGAAAGTGAAAGCAGGCTGGAGAGACCGACAAATAGATCAAAAAGAGAAGGGAAAAGACTGAAAAGGAAAGATTTATCATGCAACCAGAACTGAAGAAAGGATTGCAACATACATAATTGTTGAAGCTGTGGAAAAGACATAATCAATGGAGGTTTGTGAAAGGTTCAACTACAGGCAATTACCCTGAATGAATGAGTTTGTGGGTGGACGAGAGCCTGGCTGACTGACAGAGGAGCATATTTGCAATGAGTAAGTCAGTCAGAATGCACTGAGATGTCACATGCCTAAGGAGATAGCATTTTGGGATAGAGTTTTAAAGCTCAACATATGTCAAGTAAATAGGAATCAATCATGTGAAAGTATGGGTTCTTTTATAGAAAAGGTGGTTTCCACTAATTCACCAAACAACTACAGCTCACGTTATTACTCTGGTGTCATTAGGTACAACATTTGCCCCTATGAACAACTGTACTACTGAAAATTCTAAAAAATATTCATGGTAAATAGAATGAAATACAAAAGATACCTGAAACACGTTCCTAGTGCGTCATAAAGGCGATTCATATTAAAGCGAATCTCGAGTTCTGAATGTTTGGCGAGCACTTAGTACCATGGACAGCAACAACTGGCTCTTTTAAAACGGAGGGCCATTTGCACAGTATAAAAAACAAAATGCATCAACTCTCGAGGTAAGGGGAAGTTGTTTGAATAAGAGTAAGGTGAAACTTCTTGCTATTGACTGCAGCGAAATCAAATTAATAATGTGAGCTGTATTGTATTAGGACAGAGACTATTTAGTAAGCTTACCTTTACAGTATTGGGAAGAGTTTGGGTCCTGTTTAACGTGTCATTTCCATTAATACTTATCAATTCTGCATCCGCAGGCGGAAATGGCGCGGGGAAAACCACTACGTCACTCTTAAGTGTGTCTGAGCTAAAACACACGTCATACTGCTGAGTAGATTTAGAGTAAGACCAGCTCCCGTCAGGGTTTGTGGTGATCATTGGAGCGCTGTACCTTCTAAAACTGTCTTCAGTCCTGTGGCATTTTACAGCTATTAAACTGATGAGGCTCAGAAAAAATATCACTGACACCGAGGCAATGGCGATCAGCAAATAAATGTTTAAATCAGAGAAGCTATCTTCTTTTCTCGGTACATTTCTCAATTGAGTTTGGATTTCATCTATACTTTCAACCACCACTACATCGATAGACACAGTAGCTGACAGTGAAGGTTCTCCGTTATCAGAAACCAACACGACCAACTGGTGAGTTTTCAGGTCATTGTCACTCATTCGCCTCTTCGTCCTTAGTTCCCCGGTGCTGGATCCGATTCGGAAAAGGTTGGTTCCCTTGGGTTCAGATATGTGATAAGAAAGAAGTGCATTGTAGCCAGAATCGGCGTCCACAGCCCTGATTTTAGCCACAAAGTAGCCCGCTTCAGCAGAAAGGGGAATGTTCTCAGTGTTAACGGAACCATATTCAGAATAGGTCGGGAGAAACCCAGGACTGTTGTCATTCTCATCCAGGATAAAAACGTTCACAGTCGCGTTGCTGCTGAGCGGAGGAACACCAGAGTCTATTGCCTGAACTTTAAACTGAAACGTTTTTATCTCTTCGCAGTTAAAAGACTGCAGGCTGACTATATCTCCAGTACCCGAGTTAATATTCACCGCCGAGGATACTGCAATTGTTTTATCTAACAATGAAAAAGTAATTTTTGAATTTTCATCAGAATCTGGATCCAAAGCAGATATCGTATGGATGACATCTCCTACACGACTGTTCTCTTTCACATAAACATTAATCACTGGTTCTGAGAAGCGAGGAGGGTTGTCATTCACATCAGAAACGTGTACAGTAATAATGCTGGTGCTGGAGAGAGGCGGGGTCCCTTCATCCGTAGCTGTGATGGTGACATTGTACTGAGAAACACTCTCTCTGTCTAGAGGCCCGTCTACCACTAGAGAATAATGATTCTTATAGGAGTTCCTAATCGTGAATGGCACAGAGCCAAGTATTTTTACCTGCACAGCACCATTTATTCCTGCGTCATTGTCTTTTACTGTTATCAGGCCAACCATTGTTCCTAATAACGCGTCCTCTTTCACAACGTTAACCAAAGACGTGACCGAGATCTCTGGTGGATTGTCATTTACGTCCGTAATTTCAATCAGCACCTTACAGTGAGATGCTCTCGGTTTGTGGCCTTTATCTTTAGCTTGGACACGGATTTCAACAGCATTGTAAGTTTCGTGATCTACCGTACCTTTCACAGTGATTTCTCCAGTAGCTGAATTAATTGCAAATGCATTAATGCTATAATCACTGTTTTGGTTAATAAAACTGTAGACAATTTCTCCGTTTAGGCCATCGTCTAAGTCGTTCGCTTGAACCGTTATAACAAAGCTACCTTCAGGCATATTCTCAGAAATACGAGCTTTGTAAAGAGGCTTTGAGAAAACAGGAATGTTATCGTTAACATCCTCTACATTTATTATAATAAGTGATGTCCCGGATCGTGGAGGTTTTCCTCCATCTATAGCGGTCAGTGTGAGCTGGATAGCGGGCTGTTTCTCTCGATCTAAAGCTTTCTGCAGCACTAACTCAGCAGACACACTCTGCTCTCCACCGCTCTGTACATCCAGGGAGAAGTGTTCATTCTGGCTCAGCTTGTAGCTCTTTACTGAGTTAGCTCCTATATCTGCGTCGTAGGCGCTATCCAAAGGGAATCTCTCGCCTGGAAATGCAGATTCTGATATATTCAAATACGTCTTAGACAACCTGAAGGATGGTGAGTTGTCATTTATATCCAAAATATGTACCTCAAATCTGTATAGATTCAACGGTGAATTCACAACGGCTTCCAGTTCTAACGAACACTTGGTACCCCGAGCGCAAAGCTCGTCTCTGTCTATTCTCTCCCTTACAGTCAGAACTCCGGTCTTTGTATTTACATCGAAATACCTCTTATTGGGTCCTGCAATTTGAAACTGTCGGTTTTCCAGTTGCTGCACGTCAAGGTGCAAATCCTTCGCTAAAGGTCCAACAACAATGCCCGGGTTAGATTCCTCGGATATGGAATAGAAAATCTGTGCCGACGTGATACCCCACAGATGAAATAACGGTAGCATATAGTAGATCCATGAAGGAAAAAAAACTATTTTGGCATTCATTGTGTCCGTATTCCGTACACAAAAACTTCAATGAAAAACGTCAATGCTCATTATCGTCCACATCACTGCTTATGTGGACGATAATGAAACAATTTCCAAAACAGAAAAGACTAGAGCCACGATATTCTGCTGCTTGTGCGAACAAAGCCTTTTCCCGACATCGACCACTGCTCCTGTATAGGGAGGATCCTCCCACACATAGCGGGATATGAACTGTGTGGACCGATACTGACACCACGTGGATATCTACCGGGAAAACGTTGGCCCATTATATCAGTAACGCCGACGGGGGGGGGGGGCGTGAACGTTGTCCCGGGTTGGCTTAAATAAAATTATTAATTAGTCAGTCAATGTTAGTATTCAGCCCTATCAATAAAGTTACACAGTTATTAAACAGAATAATTGCATCGATGAAGGGATTCATATTTTTTCTCTCTGCATTTTTTTCATACAGCCTTATGATTAAACCTTTTTCTGTAAAAATGGTTTGTTCTACCAACAGCCAATCAATGATACCCTAACACCTACAGCCAATCAGAGTGATTCCCTAACACCAGCGCCAACACAACTTTGTTAAAGCTGCACTACGTCGGGTTTCTTCAGTAAAAAAACAGAAGTTCAATGTCAATTAATTTTTGGAGCATGCCGCTACTTTCTAGCCTACTCTGTTCCAGCCAGTCGCCTTGGGCGAGGCGAGCTTTCCTCCTGGGCGTATTTTGTGAACACACGTTTAACCTGGACGAAATATATAGCATAAGTATGCCATAGGGAGCGAAGTTAGCTTACTATAAGAAAATATAATGGCAGCTGCAGACCAGGACGACAAACTGTAAATTCCTCCCTTGTCTACTACAGCATACACTACGAAAACGGCAAAGACGCAAAAGAAAACTTAGACCAACTCTCTATAGCCAGTTACCAGGAACCCTAAGCTAACGTTAGCTAGGCTAAGAAGAACGTCGAATTCTGAGTTAGCGCTTTTTGTTGGAACGGTAATTCAATTTTTCCTTTTTTTTTTCCTAACGTCATTCTCTATTGGCATTGGGGTGGAACCGCTTTCTGACTGGTGAGTAACTGCAAAATGCTGTAATTGTTTTTTTTACTGAAAAATCTTACCTATTGCAGCTTAAAAAAAAATCTGTTTAACCAAAATAAATTTGTCTAACTACAATAGTGTAGCTATCTGGCTAAAACATTGCCACCTTGCAACCAAAACTAGGAGCACAGAAATGTAAGGACAAATCTAAAAAAGAAGGTCAAAATATGTGCAGCAGTTAGGTAATGGCTGATTGGGATTGGTTATGAATTGAAAAGATGTGACATAATTAATTACCTGTGTTGAAAACAAAGGGATTTGAATGTGGCCTAGTTATGAATTAAAATATTAAATAATAAAACGTTTATGACCTGTTTTTTTACAGTAATATACTTACTATTTATTTATTTTGTGGCCCGTGGTTTTGGTCCTAAAAGTTAAATTCTGTCTCGGGCCCTGGGATTCCTGTCGGCGTCCCTGCATTATATGTAATCGTGGACAGAGGCGTCGGACCGGGGCAAAAGGGGTACTAAGTATATAAGACCCTAACGTGTAGAGGGGCCCTCGAAAATGTTTGAATCTTGAATAAAGAGGGGAAGGGCCCTCAGAGAACGCCTATGTACAGGACCCAGAATTTTGTGCTACACCCCTGTTCGTGGAACTGAGGACCAAAAACATAAATGATTCAAACGCAAACGAGGGAAATACCACTAAACCTATACAGAATTACTATAACATCTGGTTACTTTGACATGAAAAAAACGAACATATAAAAAACCAAAATGGATAACTAAATAAATGCAAATATTTGCCCTCTCTGAACTCGAAGCTAAAGGCCATGGCCCGTTTCACCACCATGGTCAGCGACAACGTTGTACTTTTCAGAGAATGTAAACAGTGAGACAATGTAACTACTGGTAAAGGTGCTAACGTACTTCATTCGAATGACAGAGTGACGTAGTAAGAGAAGCAACACAGCGACAAACTAGGTATCTGAAGAAGGGGATTACAGTGTCAAGTGAACTCTAAATCTTACCTTGTCTTTGTTCGGTAATGTATGAGTCCTGTTACACGTGTCCGCTTCATTAATACTGATCAGTTCTGCATCAACGGGTGGATAAGGCGTGGGGAAAACCACTACTTCACTTTTCAATGTGTCTGAGTCGAAACACACGTCATATTGCTGAGTAGATTTAGAGTAAGACCAGCTCCCGTCAGGGTGGGTGGTGATCATTGGAGCGCTGTACCTCCTGAAACTGTCGTCTGTCCTGTGGCATTTTACAGCTATTAAACTGATGAGACTCAGTAAAAATATCACTGACACCGAGGCAATGGCGATCAGCAAATAAAGGTTTAAATCAGAGAAGCCCTCCTCTTTTCTCGGCAGAATTCTTAATTGAGTTTCGAATTCATCGGTATTTTCAACCACCACTACATCAATTGACGCAGTCGCCGACAGTGAGGGTTCTCCGTTATCAGAAACTAACACGACCAACGGATGAATTTTCAGGTCATTGTCACTCATTCGTCTCTTAGTCCTTAGTTCCCCGGTGCTGGATCCGATTCGGAAAAGGTTGGTTCCCTTGGGTTCAGATATGTGATAAGAAAGCAGTGCATTGTAACCAGAGTCGGCATCCACAGCCCTGATCTTGGCCACAAAGTAGCCCGCTTCAGCAGAATAGGGAATGTTCTCAGTGTTAGCAGACCTGTGATCAGAATAGGGCGGGAGAATCCCAGGACTGTTGTCATTCTCATCCAGGATAAAAACGTTCACAGTCACGTTGCTGCTGAGTGCAGGAACACCAGAGTCAGTAGCCTGAACTTTAAACTGAAACGTTTTTATCACTTCATAGTTAAAAGACTGCAGGCTGACTATATCTCCAGTATCTGAGTTAATATTCACCGCCGAGGATACTGCAATTGATTTATCTAACAATGAAAAAGTAATTTTTGAATTTTCATCAGAATCTGGATCCAAAGCAGATATCGTATGAATGACGTCTCCTACAGGACTGTTCTCTTTCACATAAACATTAATCACTGGTTCTGAGAAGCGAGGAGGGTTGTCATTCACATCAGAAACGTGTACAGTAATAATGCTGGTACTGGAGAGAGGCGGGGTTCCTTCATCCGTAGCTGTGATGGTGACATTGTACTGAGAAACACTCTCTCTGTCTAGAGGCCCGTCTACCGCTAAGGAATAATAGTTTTTATAGTTCGACTTTAGTTTAAACGGAACAGACCCAACAAGCTTACAGTTAGTGAGGCCATATTTACCTCCATCTTTGTCTGTGACAGTCACCAAGGCAACCACTGTCCCAATTTCAGCATCCTCTTTCAGTGGGCTCATAAGTGAGGTCACAGAAACTTCAGGAGCATTGTCATTGACATCAATAACTTCCACTAATACTTTGCAATACGTTTTCCGTGAGGAGTGCCCGCGGTCCATGGCCTCAACGCGAATTTCATACACACTAGTTTCTTCATGGTCCAAATTCCTCTTAACAGTTAGTCTGCCAGTGTCTGAATTTATTGAAAAGGTATCGGAGCTGCTTAAACTACCTCGCCCTATTAGTGAGTACACAATCTCACCGTTAACCCCTTCGTCAAGATCCGTCGCCGTGACAGATATTATTGCTGTACCAGGTGACACATTTTCAGGAACACTTACTTTATAAAGTGGTTGGCTAAATGAAGGCGTATTATCGTTAACATCTTCCACATTAATTGTGATTATTGACGTTCCAGATCTAGGAGGTTTTCCTCCATCTACAGCGGTCAGAGT
The DNA here is from genome assembly GCA_016801175.1 of Esox masquinongy. Lineage (NCBI taxonomy): Eukaryota > Metazoa > Chordata > Actinopteri > Esociformes > Esocidae > Esox > Esox masquinongy. The sequence goes on along the minus strand of JACXGI010001219.1, from coordinate 59,536 downwards.
AAGCTGGATAACGGGCTGTTTCTCTCGGTCTAACGCTTTCTGCAGCACCAACTCAGCAGAAACACTCTGCTCTCCTCCACTCTGTACATCCAGGGAGAAGTGTTCATTCGAACTCAGCTTGTAGCTCTTTACTGAGTTACTGCCCGTATCTGCATCATTGGCTATCGGTAGTGGATATCTTTCACCCGGAAATGCCGCCTCTGTAATATTAATTATATGTACTTTTTCGAGAAATGAAGGTGTAAAATCATTTATGTCTAAAATAGTAACTTCAATACGTTGGAGCTGCGTGGGATGGCTCAGTATAGCCTCTATATTTAACGAGCACTTTACCGTATTCGGGCAAAGATCCTCCCTATCTATCCTCTCGTTAACGTAAATAATCCCGGTCTTCAAATTTGCTTCGAAATACCACTTACTATATCCCGACACAATGCGTAGTCCCCTTGATTCCAATTCCTTAACGCTAAGGTTTAAATCCTTCGCGAGATTGCCCACAAACGTGCCTTTGTCCACCTCCTCGGAAACTGAGTAAGAGATCTGTGCTGCGGACCAGTCAAATAAAAACACCAACGCGAAGCATTGAAACCAAACGCTTTCTCTTTGTCTTTGACCACCCATTGCTGCTTGTTTAAACAAATTCAATTCAAAACTGAAGTCACATATCCATGAAACCCCGAGCCGGTCCGATAAAAAATATATATCAGAGATACTGTACAGAGCCTATCCATCTCCGTCTCATTATCATTCGAGTGTTGCTCTTCACAAGGCGTTCTGTTCTGGTGACGCTTTTCTGTTTGTCATTCAGAGAGGAGGAGTCTTAGATTGTCCATGACAACTTAACTATCTGTGGTCTACAGCGACACCGTGCGTTACTTGAATACACATGACTCACGAACATTTTATAACAGCTTACAGAAATTACATAACGAGTGAAGTTAGTAATTCACTCACTAAAAGGTGAAATTGAATATTACAAATGCTCTGTGAAGATGCAGAGAGAAAAGGGCTGAAATCGTTCAGTAACATAACCAGAAAATAATGCTAATATAATTGTTCTTATAACTAAGATAAAAACGATTACCATCGATAACGAGTAGCCGGGAGAACCAAACAGAGAACAGATACAGACGGCTCAAAGGGTGAACACAGTGATGCTTCAAGAATGCTATAAACAAATCACCACATCGATTTAGTAGGTTACACATATGTTCCATACCACCAATTTTAAGTAGCCTGTAGATCTGCACATCTACAACAGTGTTTCGTAACTCCGGGGATTTAGTAGGCTACACACACGAACTGTATCACTGGAGAAACACATCTGATTCAACTTGTACATCACGCACTCAGTAAATTTGATTATCTTCGTCAGTGGATACAACAAACATATGTGCCGTTGGGGGGATTTCAGGACGGGTGTTGGGAATCACTGTTCTGAAATGTCACAGCCTAAGGACAAAGTGCAAACGCTTTCAGTACCATGGATAGCGGTCGCATGGATTTCGACACATTAATTACAAACTGAACATTATTTGCGGAGGACAGAGTTAGTCTTACCTTCTCTTTGTTGGGTAATGTTTGAGTACTGTTAAACGTGTCATTTCCATTAATACTGATCAGTTCTGCGTCTACAGGCGGGTATGGCGTGGAGAAAACCACTACGTCACTCTTCAATGTGTCAGAGCTGAAACACACGTCATACTGCTGAGTAGATTTGGAGTAAGACCAGCTCCCATCAGGGTTTGTGGTGATCACTGGAGCGCTGTACCTTCTAAAACTGTCTTCTGTCCTGTGGCATTTTACAGCTATTAAACTGATGAGGCTCAGTAAAAATATCACTGACACCGAGGCAATGGCGATCAGCAAATAAAGGTTTAAATCAGAGAAGCTCTCCTCTATTCTCGGCACATTTCTGAGTTGAGTTTGGATTTCATCGGTACTTTCAACCACCACTACATCAATAGACACAGTCGCTGACAGTGATGGTTCTCCGTTATCAGAAACCAACACGACCAACGAATGAGTTTTCAAGTCATTATCACTCATTCGTCTCTTTGTCCTTAGTTCCCCGGTGCTGGTTCCGATTCGGAAGAGGTTAGTTCCCTTGGGTTCAGTCATGTGATAAGAAAGCAGAGCATTGTAGCCAGAGTCTGCGTCCACCGCCCTAATCTTTGCCACAAAGTAGCCCGCTTCAGCAGAAAGGGGAATGTTCTCAGTGTTAACGGACCCGTGATCAGAATATGGAGCGAGAAAACCAGGACTGTTGTCATTCTCATCCTGGATAAAAACGTTCACAGTCACGTTGCTGCTGAGTGGATGAACACCAGAGTCCTTAGCCTGAACTTTAAACTGGAACGTTTTTGTCACTTCATAATTGAAAGACTGCAGACTGATTACATCTCCAGTCACTGAGTTTATATTGACCACTGAAGACAACGGTACAGAGTTGCTGTTAATATCTAATAATGAGTAGGTCACATGTCCATTTTCATTGATATCAGCATCAAGTGCAGTCACAGTTTTGATTATCTCGCCTACAGGACTGTTCTCTTTCACATAAACATTAATCACTGGTTCTGAGAAGCGAGGAGGGTTGTCATTCACATCAGAAACGTGTACAGTAATAATGCTGGAGCTGGAGAGAGGCGGGGTTCCTTCATCCGTAGCTGTGATGGTGACATTGTACTGAGGAACACTCTCTCTGTCTAGAGGCTGGTCGACAACCACATAATAATAATTTTTATAATTAGACTTTAATTTAAAAGGAACAGAACCCACAAGTTTACATGTAGTTAGACTATTTTTATCTGCGTCTTTATCCAGCACTGTTACCAACGCGACTACCGTGCCTATGTCACTATCCTCTTTTACTGGGCTGATTAATGACGTTATTGATATTAAAGGTGCATTGTCATTTACATCGATAACTTCAACTAACACTTTAGAATAACCACTCCGAGGCGAGGAGCCTTGGTCGGTCGCTTGCACCCGTATATCATATGCAGCGTTTAACTCGTGATCCAAATGTCCTTTCACAGTAATTTCACCTGTATTCGAATTCAGAACAAACATATCGGCAGGATTCAGATTACCACGCTCAATAATTGAATACACAAGTTTGCTGTTTATTCCTTCATCTAAATCAGTAGCACTGAGTGTTAACACTGTAGTACCTACCATCACATTCTCAGGCACACTGACCTTATAAAGAGGCTTGCTAAATGTGGGTGAATTATCATTAGCATCAATGACATTAACGGTAATATGCAATGTCCCTGATCTCGGAGGTTTTCCTCCATCCACAGCGGTCAATGTGAGCTGGATAACGGGCTGTTTCTCTCGGTCTAAAGCTTTCTGAAGCACTAACTCAGCAGAAACACTCTGCTCCGTACCGCTTTGTACATCCAGAGCGAAGTATTCATTCGGGCTAAGCTTGTAGCTCTTTACGGAATAACTTCCCGTATCTGCGTCATTTGCAATTGGTAGAGGATATCTCTCACCAGGATATGAAGATTCGGAAATGTTAAAAGTAGCAACCTTTTTTATAAATGAAGGAGAGTTATCGTTGATGTCTAAAATGTTAACTTCAATACGATGCAGAATCATAGGATGGCTCAGTATGGCCTCTATATTTAAAGAGCACTTCAACGTTTTCGGACAGAGTTCCTCTCGGTCTATTCTCTCGTTCACAAATAAAATCCCTGTTTTTAAATTGGCATCGAAATATCTTTTACTATGCCCAGTTACGATCCTTAGTCCCCTCGACTCCAATTCCTGAACGTTAAGGTTTAAATCCTTCGCGAGATTCCCGACATACGTGCCTTTGTCCACCTCCTCGGAAACCGAGTAAGAGATCTGCGCAGCAGTCCAGTCAAAAAAACAAAGCAAAGCAATACACCGAATCCAAAAGCTTTCTCTTTTTCTTCGAAGACCCATTGCTGCTTAAACAAAGCAAATTAATCCAACAGAATGTAGTGACATATTCACAACATCAACTACATATCCGAGATATCCTAAATAGCCCAGACTGGCACCTCCTCACCACCATTCTCATTTTCCTTCACAAAGCGCTTGGTACCGGTGACGCTTCTCTCATTCAGAGGAGGAGTGAGAATATTACAGACTACATTCATTTCTGTGGTCTATAGTGACACCGTGTGTTACCGTTACAAACAGCGTCCCACTCACTTAAAATGAAAGTCATTTATTTTGCTAGTTTAATTTACACTTATTTTAGAATATTCAGACGAACTCCAGCAGAGAGCACTGCACTGACGATCACTACCTGAAAAGGACACACGTTTTGCTCAATACAAAACACAGGGAAAATATTTAAGGGAACCCCATACCTAATAATTCACGTTAAAATATTGACGTTCCGATTAAAATGCCGAAGCAATGATCATAAAGGACATAAAAATACACACACTGATAGGCAAATCGCAAGGTTAGTGCGGGATGCTCTCAAGAGGACAAACACTATTCCTAAACCTGAATTTCCACGCCCTTCATTACACTAGTAAAAAGTGACAGCCATCAGAAAATCAACAAAGCGCATGAACGTTTCAGATCCATGGACCGGACACGACAATAATACAAAGCTATCTTGGCATAAACCATTGGAAAGGGGTAGGTCTGTAACTGACTAAAATGGATAAAGATTAAAAAACAACACATTTAGCCTCATGGAGGGATATTGTGTGGACTATTGTAAATCTCAAAATTGATATGTCTGCATAATTCCAATAGATTGTAAAAACATTCATGCCTATTCTCTCACAACATCCTACACACAGGTTAACAGCTTGGCCGGGGTTTGAGACACTGACACTTTCTAACGCGATACAATTTACAGCATCATATAAAACCATTCATGTCAGTGGCGTAGCCGTCGGCGGTGCATGCGGTGGGTGGGGGGCCGTGCCCGTGACATTGTACTGTTCTATGTGGTTATCACATTCAGACGTCGGCTGTGAGGTTAATCAACGCCAGGATCGGCGTTACAGACATATATACCGCATCGTAAGGACAGGTTGCACCGCCGCCCGGGCTATGCCACTGATACACGTTATCGTACGTTTTGCCTAAATCCTTTGACATGGATCTTTAGCTTGGAAATTCGATGAGATTTCAGGACCATTGAAAAAATAACTGTCTGTAACGCAAGGACACTACATGCACATTGCAACTATTGAGTCAATGGGTTACATAAGTGAGACGAAATAATAATAAATAATATCTGACTGCTAGTTCAAAGAAGGGATTAATATAATAATTCAGAAGAAAACAAGTTCCATTTAAGTATTGCTCTTACCTTGTCATTTTGGGGCAATGTCTGAGTCCGGTTGAACGTGTCATTTCCATTAATACTGATCAGTTCCGCATCTACAGGCGGGTGTGACGTGGGGTAAACCACTACGTCACTCTTCAGTGTGTCTGAGCTGAAACACACGTCATACTGCTGAGTAGATTTTGAGTAAGACCAGCTCCCGTCAGGATGAGTGGTAATCATTGGAGCACAGTACCTTCTGAAACTGTCTTCCGTCCTGTGGCATTTTACAGCTATTAAACTGATGAGGCTCAGTAAAAATATCACTGACACAGACGCAATTGCGATCAGCAAATAAATGTTTAAATTAGAGAAGCTCTCATCTTTTCTCGGCACATTTCTGAATTGAGTCAAGATTTCGCCGGTACTTTCAACTACAACTACATCAATTGACACAGTTGCTGACAGTGAAGGTTCACCATTATCAGAAACCAACACCATCAACGGGTGAGTTTTCAGGTCATGGTCACTCATTCGCCTCTTAGTCCTCAATTCCCCGGTGCTCGTTCCGATTCGGAAGAGGTTGGTTCCCTTGGGTTCGGATATGTGATAAGAAAGCAGAGCATTGTAGCCAGAGTCGGCATCCACAGCCCTGATCTTTGCTACAAAGTAGCCCGCTTCAGCAGAATAGGGAATGTTCTCAGTGTTAACAGACCCGTGATCAGAATAGGGCGGGAGAAACCCAGGACTGTTGTCATTCTCATCCAGGATAAAAACGTTCACAGTGACGTTGCTGCTGAGAGGGGGGACACCAGAGTCTGTAGCCTGAACTTTAAACTGGAACGTTTTTATCTCTTCACAGTTAAAAAACTGCAGGCTGACGATATCTCCAGAATCTGAATTTATATTCACAGCCGATGATATTGGAAAATGCTTGTCCAATAATAAATACGTCAACTTTGCATTTTCATCTGAATCTGGATCAAAAGCAGAAACCGTGTGAATAACATCTCCTACAGGACTATTTTCTTTTATATAAACATTAATCACTGGTTCTGAGAAGCGAGGAGGATTGTCATTCACGTCAGAAACGTGTACAGTAATAATACTGGTACTGGAGAGAGGCGGGGTTCCTTCATCCGTAGCTGTGATGGTGACATTGTACTGAGAAACACTCTCTCTGTCTAGAGGCCCGTCTACCACTAAGGAATAGTCGTTTTTATAGTTCGACATTAATTTAAATGGAACTGAACTAACAAGTCGACAGTTGGTAAGGCCATTTTTACCACCGTCTTTATCAGAAATTGTCAGCAAAGCGACCACTGTCCCTTTCTCAGCATCCTCTTTCATTGGGCTCATTAAAGACGTTATGGCAATTTCAGGAGCATTGTCATTCACATCAACAACTTCCACTAATACTTTAGAATAACCACTGCGAGGTGAATGGCCCTGGTCCGTAGCTTGCACAAGTATTTCATAAGCTGCATTTTCTTCATGATCCAATTTTCCTTTCACCGTTATTTCACCAGTTAATGAATCAACAGAGAACATATCGGCGGAGTTCACGTTTCCCCGTTTGATAAATGAATAGACAAGTTCACCATTTACGCCTTCGTCTAAATCTGATGCATCTAGTTTTAATATTTTTGTTCCGAATGAAGCGTTTTCGTTAACACGGACCTTATAAAGTGGCTTAGAAAATGTCGGCGTGTTATCATTAACATCTATCACGTTTACAAAGACTAGTAACGTCGCAGATCTTGGAGGTTTTCCTCCATCTACAGCGGTCAGTGTGAGCTGCATAACAGGCTGTTTCTCTCGGTCTAAAGCTTTCTGCAGCACTAACTCAGCAGACACACTCTGATCTCCACCGCTCTGTACATCCAAAGAGAAGTGTTCATTCGGGCTCAGCTTGTAGCCTTTTACTGAGTTTCTGCCGGTATCTACGTCATTCGCTACGGGTAGCGGATATCTATCTCCTGGTGTGGAAGATTCTGAAATGTTAAATGTATGATATTGTTCAAGAAATGTCGGTGCATTGTCATTAACATCAATAATATTTATCTCAAAACGGGTTACAACCATAGGATTGCTCAGTATGGCCTGTATCTTTAACGAGCACTTTACCGTATTCGGACAAAGCTCCTCTCTGTCTATCCTCTCATTAACCAAAAGAAATCCAGTTTTCAAATTTGTCTCGAAATATTTCTTACTCTGTCCAGACACAATCCTTATCCCCCTTGACTCCAGTTCGTGGACATTAAGATTTAAATCCTTAGCGAGATCCGCTACAAATGCGCCTTTGTCCACTTCCTCGGAAACCGAGTATGAGAGCTGCGACGCAGACCAGTCAAATAAACAAAGCAATGCAATGCTCTGGATCCAACAGCTTTCTCTCTGTCTTTCACAACCCATCGCTGATTGTACAGTACCTCTTCCAGAAGTAAAAAAATCACATAAATCAATTAAAACCACAAAACTATCCCTAATAGATGAGATCAAGAACAGTCCAGCTCTTTCCGTCACAAAGCGTTCCGGACTTGTGATGCTTTTAATGTGTCATTCAGGGAGGAGAGACTTCTCATATTTAAGGTCTATAGCGACATCAACTGTTCGTTTTCTTCCCATTTGATTTTACTACGATGTATCAAAACAATTAACACCAGATTGTGAAAATACAAAAAAAAATTAAAGACGACAGGATGTAACCACAGTTCACACGTTCACTGTGACCCTAACCAGAATTGAACAAAAGCAGTCTCTTCCATGATTATGTCAAATACATCTTTTAAAGGCGTTGATATTAATATGCCAAAACATGAAATCGTGAAAGTACATTGAATACTTTATGGCCCGTAACTTACGCACGGACAACTTCTGCGGTGAACAAATGAAATGTATCCAGGCATCTAAGAAAACATTTGTTTCTGTCCAAGACAAATGACTGGATCAGTTGAAAAAAAATTCAGATTTCACTAACACCAAGCAATATTCTAAAGAGGCATCTGTTCTTTAAAACTCAAGACGGCAAAGCGTTTCAGCAACAAGGGCAGCATAACTGGTTTCAAATACAGTACAGTAGCAGCATGTCATTGTAATGTATTGCAATACACTTCTTGTATATTCACGAACGACATTAACGAAAAACATGGACAATACAAACACTTCACTGCGAGTACAGTACATAAACATGGAAGCCAAATGTTACAGATGTCTGTCAATAAACTGCAAAAGCAAACGTCGGAGGGTTTTGAGACATTAACTCTTTAGTGTAATTAAATACTCTTACCTTCCCTTTGTTGGGTAATGTCTGAGTCCCGTTAAACGTGTCATTTCCATTAATACTGATCAGATCTGCATCTGCAGGTGGATACCGGGCGGGGAAAACCACTACGTCACTCTTCAGTGTGTCTGAGCTGAAACACACGTCATACTGCTGTGTAGATTTAGAGTAAGACCAGCTCCCGTCAGGGTGGGTGGTGATCATTGGAGCGCTGTACCTCCTGAAACTGTCTTCTGTCCTGTGGCATTTTACAGCTATTAAACTGATGAGGCTCAGTAAAAATATAACCGACACCGAGGCCATAGCGATCAGCAAATACAAGTTTAAATCGGAGAAGCCCTCTTCTTTTCTTGGTTCATTTCTGAACTGAGTTTGGATTTCGCCAGTACGTTCAACCACCACTACATCAATAGACACAGTCGCTGACAGAGACGGTTCTCCATTATCAGTAACCAACACCACTAACGGGTGAGTTCTTAGGTCATGGTCACTCATTCGCCTCATGGTCCTTAGCTCCCCGGTGCTGGTTCCGATCCGGAAAAGGTTGGTTCCCTTGGGCTCAAATATGTGATAAGAAAGCAACGCATTGTAGCCAGAATCGGCATCCACCGCCCTGATCTTTGCCACAAAGTAGCCCGCTTCAGCAGAAAGGGGAATGTTCTCACTGTTAACAGACCCGTGATCAGAATATGGCGGGAGAATCCCAGGACTGTTGTCATTCTCATCCAGGATAAAGACGTTTACAGTCACGTTGCTGCTGAGTGGAGGAACACCAGAGTCTGCAGCCTGAACCTTAAACTGGAACGTTTTCATCTCTTCAGAGTTAAAAGACTGCAGACTGACTATATCTCCAGTGTCGGAGTTTATATTAACAGCGGATGATACAGCAATTGTTTGATCTAAAATTGAATATGTAACCTTTGAATTTTCATTCAAATCTAGGTCGAAAGCAGATATCATATAGATGACATCTCCTACAGGACTGTTCTCTTTCACATAAACATTAATCACTGGTTCTGAGAAGAGAGGAGGGTTGTCATTCACATCAGAAACGTGTACAGTAATAATGCTGGTGCTGGAAAGAGGCGGGGTCCCCTCATCCGTAGCTGTGATGGTGACATTGTACTGAGAAACACTCTCTCTGTCGAGAGGCCCGTCTACCACTAAGGAATAATAGTTTTTGTAGTTTGTTTTCAGTTTAAAAGGAACAAACTCAATAATTATACAGTTGGTGAGGCCATTTTTACTGCCATCTCTATCAGTGACTGTCAGCAAGGCAACAACTGTCCCTATCACGGAATCCTCTTTGACCGGACTCATAAGTGACGTCACTAAGATTTCAGGGGCATTGTCATTCACATCAATAACTTCAACTAAAACTTTAGAATAACCACTGCGGGGCGAGGAGCCTTGGTCTGTTGCTTGAACCCGTATTTCATAGGCAGCGTTATCCTCGTGGTCTAATTTCCCTTTTACAGTAATAATGCCACTTTGAGAATCTATAGAGAACACATCCGCAGAGTTAACACTACCCCGTTTACTAAAGGAGTAAACAAGTTCACCATTGAGACCCTCGTCTGAATCGGATGCATTTAACTTTAATATTATGGTCCCAATTGAAGCATTTTCATTAACACTGACCTTATATAGTTGTTTCCCAAATGTTGGAGTATTATCATTCACATCGATTACATTCACGACGATCTGTGACGTCCCAGATCTTGGAGGTTTTCCTCCATCTACAGCGGTCAGTGTGAGCTGGATAACAGGCTGCTTCTCTCGGTCTAATGCTTTCTGCAGCACTAACTCAGCAGACACACTCTGATCTCCACCACTCTGTACATCCAAGGAGAAGTGTTCATTCGGGCTCAGTTTGTAGATCTTTACCGAGTTACTACCTGTATCTGCGTCAGTCGCTATGGGTAAAGGAAATCTGTCACCGGATGATGATGACTCTGAAATATTAAATACATTATATTTTTCGAGGAAAGACGGTGAGTTATCGTTGATATCTAAAATATGAACTTCAATGCGGTAAAGAATAATAGGATGACTCAATGTCGCCTCAATATTTAAAGAGCACTTTACCATATTCGGGCAAAGCTCCTCTCGGTCAATTCTGTTGTTAACAAATAAAATCCCTGTTTTCAAACTGTAATCGAAATACCTCCTACTATGTCCCGAGACAATCCTCAGACCCCTTGAATCCAGTTGCTGAACGTCAAGGTTTAAATCCTTAGCGAGATTTAAATCCTTAGCGAGATTACCCACAAACGTGCCTTTGTTCACCTCCTCGGAAACAGAATAAGAAATCTGCGCTTCAGACCATTCATATAAAGAAATCAACGTTACACAATGAAACCAAACAATTCCACATTGCCTTCGACGACCCATCGTTTAAAATAAATTAATTAAACAATCAAAATCACATCTAAATTAAACCTAAATGGATATTTACGATGGTCCTTTAGACACCCCAACCGTCTCCGTCTCACCACAATTCCACTGATTCTCTATACATAGCACTCTGAACTGGTGACGCTTCTTTAATTTTCATTCAATGAAGGAACCAGACAGCGACAACATTCCTTTCTGTGGTCTTTAGCGACACCTTGTGTTATATACTGCCTATTATTAATGTAAAAAAGTGTATATTAACTCACTTGTCAGAATACTGAGATTATGAAGACGACAACCTTGTGTTAGTCATCCAACCACAGAAAAGACTTTCGAGTTACACACTCCAGCCAGTGTTTCCGAGATTCTGGTACGGGAAGTCATACGGCCATTTGCTCTAACCACTCACATTTCGACCACTTTGCTGGTTATATAGTAGCATATAGTGTAATAGTGTTTGCATATGTTGAATAGACATAAAACCTTTTTATTTACATCATGAATGGTTCAGCACAGAGATTTTGGAACCTAGTCAACTTTTTGTAAAATCACCAATGTTGTCTAAATATCTATTGCAAACATGAGGGGTCATTTCGGGTGGCGAAATTATATAAGGTTTATTATATTTTATAGTCATATATTGTATTATAATAAACCTCATATACTTAAATAAGAATTCTCTAGTTTTATCGTATGACAGTTTCATAACCTATACCAAACAATTATGCTAGTGAAGCAAACAATGAAGACTGATCTAAAAAAAAAAAACTCCTGTTTAATATCGCTAAAGATAGTTTTAACATCATGAACAGTAGTCGTTACAATTTCACCACTTGATGAACACATCTGCATTTCAAAAGATTAATCTGCAACATTTGTCAGTTTATTTCCCATAAACTGTATGCGCTAGCGGATGCCGGTACTTTCTCTCGCTATCTTAGTTACAATACATAAAACGTTGCTGGGGATTGCCACATTTGCCCATATCTGAATCATTCTGAAGTCATTGCAAAACAATTGTACAACATAATTCAAAGCCACTCATATCTCAGTGATTTTAAAGCTTGGCGCGATCCTTCAGTTCATGAGGTTCTGAAAAGTTCAGAACCTCGGACAGCAACGCTCGCTCCAACTAGACATGAGACCACCAGCACAACGTATCAGCAAAGCCAACCTTGTAAATCTGGAATAGATGGCCATTTGCGAAGACAATCTTCGGAAAGAATATTATTAGTCTGTGAGTAATTCAACTTAGTGATGAAGATATAAATCCAAATAAAACCGTCTGGTTTAAATATAAATCTTACCTTATCGTTGTTGGGTAACGTTTGAGTCCGGTTAAACGTGTCATCTCCGTTAATACTGATCAGTTCAGCATCTGCAGGTGGATATGGCGTGGGGAAAACCACTACGTCACTCTTAAGTGTGTCTGAGCTGAAACACACGTCATACTGTTGAGCAGATTTAGAGTAAGACCAGCTCCCGTCAGGGTGGGTGGTGATCATTGGAGCGCTATACCTGCTGAAACTGTCTTCCGTCCTGTGACATTTTACAGCTATTAAACTGATGAGACTAAGTAAAAATATCACTGACACTGTGGCAACAGCGATGAACAAATATAGGTTTATATCAGAAAAGCTGTCCTCTTTACTCCGCACATTTCTGAATTGAGTCTGGATTTCACCCGCACTTTCAACCACCACTACATCAACAGATACTGTCGCTGACAACGAGGGTTCTCCGTTATCAGAAACCAACACGACTAACGGGTGCGTTTTCAGGTCATTATCACTCATTCGTCTCTTAGTCCTCAATTCCCCGGTGCTGGTTCCGATTCGGAAGAGGTTGGTTCCCTTGGGTTCAATAATGTGATAAGAAAGCAGAGCATTGTAGCCAGAGTCTGCGTCCACCGCCCTGATCTTGGCCACAAAGTAGCCCGCTTCAGCAGAATAGGGAATGTTCTCAGTGTTAACAGACCCGTGATCAGAATATGGTGAGAGAAACCCAGGACTGTTGTCATTCTCATCCAGGATAAAAACGTTTACAGTCACGTTGCTGCTGAGTGGAGGAACACCAGAGTCTGTAGCCTGAACTTTAAACTGAAACGTTTTTATCTCCTCATAGTTAAAAGACTGCAGGCTGACTATATCTCCAGTATCCGAGTTTATATTTACAGCCGAGGATACTGCAACCGTTTTATCTAAAACTGAATACGAAATCTTTGCGTTTACATCTGAATCTGGATCAAACGCAGATATCGAATAAATTATGTGACCTACAGGACTGTTCTCTTTCACATAAACATTAATCACTGGTTCTAAGAAGCGAGGAGGGTTGTCATTCACATCAGAAACGTGTACAGTAATAACGCTGGTGCTGGAGAGAGGCGGTGTCCCTTCATCCGTAGCTGTGATGGTGACATTGTACTGAGAAACACTCTCTCTGTCTAGAGGCCCGTCTACCACTAGAGAATAGTAGTTTTTATAGTTTGACATTAATTTAAATGGAACAGAATCAACAAGTTTACAGTTATTGACGCCATTTTTCCCACCGTCTTTATCAGTAATTGTCAACAAAGCGACCACTGTCCCTTTTTCAGCATCCTCTTTCACAGGGCTCATTAGAGACGTCACTGCAATTTCAGGAGCATTGTCATTCACATCAACAACTTCCACTAATACTTTAGAATAACCACTGCGAGGTGAATGGCCCTGGTCCGTAGCTTGCACACGTATTTCATATGCTGCTTTTTCTTCATGATCCAATTTTCCTTTCACCGTTATTTCACCGGTTTGTGAATCAATAGCGAACATATCAGCGGAGTTCACATTTCCCCGTTTGATAAATGAATAGAGAAGTTCACCATTTACACCATCGTCTAAATCAGAAGCATTTAGTTTCAATATTTTTGTTCCTAAAACACTATTTTCATTAACCCGGACCTTATAAAGTGGTTGAGCAAATGTTGGCGTGTTATCATTAACATCTATAACGTTTACAACAATTTGTAACGTCCCAGATCTAGGAGGTTTTCCTCCATCTACAGCGGTCAGTGTTAGCTGGATAACGGGCTGTTTCTCTCGGTCTAAAGCTTTCTGCAGCACCAACTCAGCAGACACACTCTGCTCGCCATCGCTCTGTACATCCAGGGAGAAGTGTTCATTCGGGCTCAGCTTGTAGCCTTTAACTGAGTTGCTGCCTGTATCTGCGTCACTTGCTATTGGTAGAGGGTGTCTATCACCGGCTGAGGAAGACTCTGAAATGTTGAATGTATGATATCTTTCGGGGAAATACGGTGCATGATCATTAACGTCTAAAATGTTCACTTCAATACGGTGGAGCAACATAGGGTTGTTCAATACAGCTTCTATATTTAAAGCGCACTTTTCCTTATACGAACAAAGCTCCTCTCTGTCTATCATTTCGTTAACAAACAGAATCCCTGTTCTCAAATTTACCTCGAAATATTTCTTAGTATTTCCAGGAACAATTCTTAGACCTATTGCTTCTAGTTCCTGAACCTTAACGTTTAAATCTTTAGCGAGATTCCCCACAAAAGTGCCTTTTTCCACCTCCTCTGAAACGGAGTATGATATCTGCGCTGCCGACCAATCCAAAAAACAAAGCAACGCGAAGCATTTAATCCAGAGGCTTTTTTTTTGTCTTCGAAGACCCATGATTACTTATACAACACGAATTACGCCACAATTAAAAGTCCTTGAAATCATTAAACAATCCGTTATACGTAGCAGCGATGCTGTACACGCCAGTCCTCTCCATCTCTTCACCATTCGAGTGTTTCTCCTAAACAAAGCATTTCTTTTTATTTTTCAGAGAGGAGGAGTCTGCTACTTCTTACATCCGTGGTCTAATAGCGACACCATGTGTTACTATCACAGCCGACAGTGCTCAAGACACTCCTAACACAGCTCAGGGAAAACATATTTCACATTACCAGCAGCAAGACATATCAGTCCACAAACACCATTACACAGCGAAAGCAGAGCAAACACAGCTTCAGAACCATGGACAGCGCCCGCTAGAATGTTACTGCTTGATGCACAGTCATTTTCAAAACAAGTATCCCAGGTAGTACATGGATACAAAATGCGAACTTAGGCTAACACTTCTAATGGCAATATATAAATCTGACACGTGCCATGATGTTATTACATCTGCATATTTAATGCAGTGCTATACACACCTGTCTAACTTCTTACAACAAAACAAATATCAGGGTCGTTTCGGGTAAATGCCCTGCACCGGTAATTCGCACACAAACCGCTATGTTACACAAATCAATATTAAACACTTTCTCTTGATGTTGCTGGTCATCTTAAACTGAACTATATATACGGTAAACCGTCTCATCTCAATTTATTAAGTCACTCCAACATAACGATTGAGGGGACATGGATTTCATATTTTGTAATTTAGAAAAAAGTTATTTATTTTATCCAAGTTAGGTCCATGCATTTTTGCATATATCATCAGGGTTGGCTATGAATACATAATCGTTTGCTTAGTAAGAAAACATCTAAGTTTTTAACAAAGTAGTAACTACTAGGTGAATGTGTAGTTCAAAATCCATGCAATGTCACTGGGATCATATTAGCATTTTCCAATTCATGTCCAAATCATCGATGATGAATTAATTCAGTTAAATGATCTAACTATGATTTAGAGGAAGGACTACATATACACGCACACACATATACACACACATATACAGTATCTCACGAAAGTGAGTACACCCCTCTCATCTTTGGCAAAGTGTCATTTCTTCAGTGTTGTCACATGAAAAGATATAATCAAATATTTGCACAGTGTAAAGTAGTGAGTGTACAGCTTGTATAACAGCTGTAACAGTAAATTTGCTGTTCCCTCAAAATAACTCAACACACAGCCATTAATGTCTAAACCGCTGGCAACAAAAGTGAATACACCCCCAAGTGAAAATGTCCAAATTGGGCCCAATTAGCCATTTTCCACCCCGGTGTCATGTGACTCGTTAGTGTTACTAGGTCTCAGGTGTGAATGGGGAGCAGGTGTGTTACATTTAGTGTTATCGCTCTCACACTCCCTCATACTGGTCACTGGAAGTTCAACATGGCACCTCATGACAAAGAACTCTCTGAGGATCTGAAAAAAAGAAATGTTGCTCTACATAAAGATGGCCTAGGCTATAAGAAGATTGCCAAGACCCTGAAAGTGAGCTGCAGCATGGTGGCCAAGACCATACAGCGGTTCAACAGGACAGGTTCCACTCAGAACAGGCCTCGCCATGGTCGACCAAAGAAGTTGAGTGCACGTGCTCAGCGTCATATCCAGAGGTTGTCTTTGGGAAATAGAGGTATGAGTGCTGCCAGCATTGCTGCAGAGGTTGAAGGGGTGGGGGGGTCAGCCTGTCAGTGCTCAGACCATATGCCGCACACTGCATCAAATTGGTCTGCATGGCTGTCGTCCCAGAAGGAAGCCTCTTCTAAAGATGATGCACAAGAAAGCCCGCAAACAGTTTGCTGAAGACAAGCAGACTAAGGTCATGGATTACTGGAACCATGTCCTGTGGTCTGATGAGACCAAAATAAACTTATTTGGTTCAGATGGTGTCAAGCGTGTGTGGCGGCAACCAGGTGAGGAGTACAAAGACAAGTGTGTCTTGCCTACAGATAAGCATGGTGGTGGGAGTGTCACGGTCTGGGGCTGCATTAGTGCTGCCGGCACTGGGGAGCTACAGTTAATTGAGGGAACCATGAATGCCATGTACTGTGACATACTGCAGCAGAGCATGATCCCCTCCCTTCGGAGACAGGGCCGCAGGGCAGTATTCCAACATGATAATGACCCCAAAAACACCTCCAAGACGACCACTGCCTTGCTAAAGAAGCTGAGGGTAAAGGTGATGGACTGGCCAAGCATGTCTCCAGACCTACACCCTATTGAGCATCTGTGGGGCATCCTCAAACGGAAGGTGGAGGAGCACAAGGTCTCTAACATCCACCAGCTCCGTGATGTCGTCATGGAGGAGTGGAAGAGGACTCCAGTGGCAACCTGTGAAGCTCTGGTGAACTTCATGCCCAAGAGGGTTAAGGCAGTGCTGGAAAATAATGGTGGCCACACAAAATATTGACACTTTGGGCTCAATTTGGACATTTTCACTTAGGGGTGTACTCACTTTTGTTGCCAGCAGTTTAGACATTAATGGCTGTGTGTTGAGTTATTTTAAGGGGACAGCAAATTTACACTGTTATACAACCTGTACACTCACTACTTTACATTGTAGCAAAGTGTCATTTCTTCAGTGTTGTCACATGAAAAGATATCATCAAATATTTGCAAAAATGTGAGGGGTGTACTCACTTTTGTGAGATACTGTATATACACACACACACACACACACACACACACATATATACGTATATGCACACCGATCAGCCATAACATTACGACCACCTGCCTAATATTGTGTTGGTCCTCCTTTTGCCGCCAAAACAGCCCTGTTCCGTCGAGGCATGGACTCCACTAGACCTCTGAAGGTGTGCTGTGGTATCTGGCACCAAGACGTTAGCAGCAGATCCTTTAGGTCCTGTAAGTTGCGACGTGGGGCCTCCATGGATTGGACCTGTTTGTCCAGCACATCCCACAGATGCTCGATTGGATTGAGATCTGGGGAATTTGGAGGCCAAGTCAACACGTTGAACATGTTGTTGTGTTCCTCAAACCATTCCTGAACCAATTTTCCTTTGTGGCAGGGCGCATTATCCTGCTGAAAGAGGCCAATGCCAACAGGGAATACCACTGCCATGAAAGGGTGCACATGGTCTGCAACAATGCTCAGGTAGGTGGTACCCATCAAAGTAACATACACATGAATGGCAGGACCAAAGGTTTCCCAGCAGAACATTGCCCAAAGCATCACACTGCCTCCACCGGCTTGCCTTTTTCCCATAGTGCATCCAGGTGCCATGTGTTCTCCAGGTAAGCGACGCACACACACCTGGCCATCCACGTGATGTACAAGAAAACATGATTCATCAGACCAGGCCACCTTCTTCCATTGCTCCGTGGTCCAGTTCTGATGCTCATGTGCCCTCTGTAGGCGCTTTCGGCAGTGGACCGGGGTCAGCATGGGCACCCTGACTGGTCTGCGGCTACGCAGCCCTGTATGCAACAAACTGCGAGGCACTGTGTGTTCTGACACCTTTCTATTAGTACCAGCATTAACTTTTTCTGCAATTTGAGCAACAGTAGCTTGTCTGTTGGAACAGACCACACGGGCCAGCCTTCGCTCCCCATGTGCATCAGTGAGCCTTGGCCGCCCATGACTCTGTCGCCGGTTCACCACTTTTCCTTCCTTGGACCACTTTTGATAGGTACTGACCACTGCAGACAAGCCACAAGGGCTGTAGTTTTGGAGTTGCTTTGACCCAGTCGTTTAGCCATCACAATTTGGCCCTTGTTAAAGTCGCTCAGATCCTTACACTTGCCCATTTGTCCTGCTTCTAACACATAAACTTTGAGGACAGAATGTACACTTGCTGTCGAATATATCCCACCCACTGACAGGTGCCATGATATCGAAGATTATCAATGTTATTCACTTCACCTGTCAGTGGTCATAATGTTATGGCTGATCTGTGTGTGTGTGTGTGTGTGTGTGTGTGTGTGTGTGTGTGTGTATATATATATATAGATAGATAGATAGATAGATACTGAGCCATGGGGAGCAGAAAAGAACTGTCAAAAGACCTGCGTAACAAGGTAATGGAACTTTATAAAGATGGAAAAGGATATAAAAAGATATCCAGAGCCTTGCAAATGGCAGTCAGTACGGTTCAGTCACTTATTAAGAAGTGGAAAATTCGGGGATTTCTTGATACCAAGCCAAGGTCAGGTAGACCAAGAAAGATTTCAGCCAAAACTGCCAGAAAAATTGTTACAAAGAAAAACCCACAGGTAACCTCAGGAGAAATACAGGCTGCTCTGGAAAAAGATAATGTGGTTGTTTCAAGGACCCCAATACAACGAAACTTGAACAAAAATTAGCTGCATGGTCGAGTTGCCAGAAAGAAGCCCTTACTGCATCAATGCTTCAAAAAAGCCCAGTTATAATATAGCCGACAACACCTTGACACGCCTCACAGCCTCTGGCACAGTGTAATTTGAAGTGACAAGACCAAAATAGAGCTTTATGGTCACAATCATAAGCGCAGTGTTTGGAAAGGGGTCAACAAGGGTCAATAGTGAACAGAATACCATCCCCACTGTGAAGCCTCTGTCGAGCCACTCTGGGGAGATCTCAAATGTACGGTTCCTGCAAGACGACCAAAGACTGACCTTGAGGCATTTTGCCAAGATGAATGGGCAGCTTTATCACCTGCAAGAATTTGAGGCCTCATATACAACTATTGCAAAAGACTGCACGCTGTCATTGATGCTAAGGGGGCAATAAACAGTATTAAGAACTAAGGGTATGCAGACTTTTGAACAGGGGTCAGTTCATTATTTTCTTTGTTGCCATGTTTTGTTTTATGATTGTGCCAATCTGTTATGACCTACAGTTGAATGTGAATCCCATAAGAAATAAGTGTTTTGCCTGCTCACTTGTGTTTTCTTTACAAATGGTACATATATTACCAATTTTCCAAGGGTATGCAAACTTTTGAGCACAACTGTATATTAGGCTGACTGCATCAGAACATACTTATAATGAGGATATTTAGAGTATAATGACGAGTGTTATTTTGTTCCAGTATGTGATTTAAGTGATTGCTTCGACTATACAAACGAATAAAATTTATTTTAAAAGTCAACTTTTAAAGTACACTTTAAAGGTCTACTTAATAGGAAGATTGATGCCGATAGCTCAGGGGTAGACATTCTAATGCTTTCGAGACTGCTGAGGCAACTCTCAAAAGCGAATAATCACATCACACACTCTTCATTCAGCTTTACTAGTTGCAAGTACCCTCAGTCTAAAACACCTGTCGCAAGCGTCGGCTTTTAGGAACAAACTGCTTCAACACAATGAACAGAAAACACTACCGTTTCACTGCTTGATGAACGAAGTCCTTTTGAAACAAGAACTCATTGTATACATGAATACACAGGGAATCTCTAGTAGTCTACAGGCATTATTTCCGTATATACCGTGTCATGATCTATAAGCATATCCGCATACTTCGCAATACTGCGCTCAGAAATAAATAACCATTCCCGGCTCCAGGTTGAACCCTAAATATTTTGGTTCCAGCCTAGAACCAGACTAGGTTCCAAGTAAAACCCTACCCACTGATAGTTTAGAACTGTCTATTTTGTCAAAACACAAAAACAATGGAATATTAGACACTTACCTTGTCTTTGTTGGGTAATGTTTGAGTGCTGTCAAACGTGTCATTTCCATTAATACTGATCAATTCTGCATCTGCAGGTGGAAACGGCGTGGGGTAAACCACTACGTCACTCTTCAGTGTGTCTGAGCTGAAACACACGTCATACTGCTGAGTAGATTTAGAGTAAGACCAGCTCCCGTCAGGGTGGGTGGTGATCATTGGGGCGCTGTACATTCTGAAACTGTCCTCCGTCCTGTGGCATTTTACAACTATTAAACTGATGAGACTCAGAAAAAATATCACTGACACCGAGGCAATGGCGATCAGCAAATATAGGTTTAAATCTGACAAGCTTTCCTCTGTTCTCGGTTCATTTTTGAATTGAGTCTGGATTTCACCAGTACGTTCAACCACCACAACATCGATAGACACCGTCGCTGATAGTGACGGTTCTCCGTTATCAGAAACCAACACGACTAACGGGTGCGTTTTCAGGTCATTATCACTCATTCGTCTCTTAGTCCTCAATTCCCCGGTGCTGGTTCCGATTCGGAAGAGGTTGGTTCCCTTGGGTTCAGATATTTGATAAGAAAGCAGCGCATTGTAGCCAGAGTCCGCGTCAACAACCCTGATCTTGGCCACAAAGTAGCCCGCTTCAGCAGA
Source organism: Esox masquinongy (assembly GCA_016801175.1). NCBI lineage: Eukaryota > Metazoa > Chordata > Actinopteri > Esociformes > Esocidae > Esox > Esox masquinongy. The sequence continues at coordinate 38,589 of JACXGI010001219.1, read as the reverse complement.
AAGGGGAATGTTCTCAGTGATAACAGACCCGTGTTCAGAATAGGGCGGGAGAATCCCAGGACTGTTGTCATTCTCATCCAGGATAAAAACATTCACAGTCACGTTGCTGCTGAGTGGAGGAACACCAGAGTCTGTAGCCTGAACTTTAAACTGGAACGTTTTAACCTCCTCATAGTTGAAAGACTGCAGGCTGATTATATCTCCAGTATCTGAATTTATATTTACTGCGGTTGAGATGAAAACACTTTTATCTAATAATGAATACATAATATTTGCATTCACTTCAGAATCTGAATCAAAAGCAGATATCGCATGAATTACGTTACCTACAGGACTGTTCTCTTTTACATAAACATTAATCACTGGTTCTGAGAAGCGAGGAGGGTTGTCATTCACATCAGAAACGTGTACAGTAATAATGCTGGTGCTGGAGAGAGGCGGGGTTCCTTCATCCGTAGCTGTGATGGTGACATTGTACTGACAAACACTCTCTCTGTCTAGAGGCCCATCTACCACTAAGGAATAGTCGTTTTTGTAGTTTGACTTAAGTTTAAAAGGGACAGATCTAACAAGTTGAATGTTAGTGAAGCCATTTTTCCCCCCGTCTTTATCTGTGATTGTCAGTAAGGCGACCACTGTCCCCTTTTCAGCGTCCTCTTTCACAGGACTCATTCGCCACGTCACTGATATTTCAGGAGCATTGTCATTCACATCAACAACTTCTACTAATACTTTACAATAACCACTTCGGGGCGAGGAGCCTTGGTCTGTCGCCTGAACTCGAATTTCGTATGCAGAATTTTCTTCATAATCTAATTTCTGTTTTACAGAAATGTCACCACTTTGTGCATCTATTGAGAAAATGTCACCAGAGTTCACATTTCCACGCTTCAGAAAAGAATATTCAATGTCAGCGTTTGTACCTTCGTCTAAATCAGTAGCCTCCAGCTTCAATATTTGAGTCCCAAAAGATACATTCTCATTGACACGCACCTTGTAGAGGGGTTTACTGAAGGTTGGCGTATTGTCATTGACATCTATTACATGAACAATTATCTGTAATGTTCCGGATCTAGGAGGTTTTCCTCCATCTAAAGCGGTCAGTGTAAGCTGGATAACAGGCTGTTTCTCTCGGTCTAAAGCTTTCTGCAGCACCAACTCAGCAGACACACTCTGCTCTCCACCGCTCTGTACATCCATGGAGAAGTGTTCATTCGGGCTCAGCTTGTAGCTCTTTACGGAGTTGCTTCCCGTGTCTGCGTCATTTGCTGTGGGTAAAGGGTATCTCTCTCCAGCGTGTGTTAACTCGGTTATATTGAGCATGTGCACTTCTTCAAGAAAACACGGCGCATTATCATTTATGTCTAAAATATTAACTTCGATGCGGTGGAGAAGCATCGGATGGCTTAATATGGCCTGTATGTTAAGCAAACACTTTACCTTATTCGGACAAAGATCCTCTCTGTCTATTCTCTCGTTAACAAACAAGACGCCCGTTTTCAAATTCGCTTCAAAATACTTCTTACTGTGTCCAGATATAATCCTTAAACCCCTTGACTCCAATTCTTGTAGATTTAGGTTTAAATCCTTAGCGAGATTCCCCACAAATGTGCCTTTGTCCACCTCCTCCGAAACCGAGTAAGAAATCTGCGCTGCAGACCAATGAAATACACAAATAACCGCGACGCACTGAATCCAAACTATTTCTCTTTGTCTTCGACAAACCATTGCTGCTGGTACAAAAATGAATACAAAACAAATTATATAACAAGGACCCATAAATATTAGTTGTATTTCCGAGACGCTGTATACGGCCTATACCCTGTCCTCTTCGTCTCACCACCATCTGTGTGTTTGTCCTGACAAAGCGCACGGAAATGGTGACGCTTTCCTTTTAGGATTCAGAGAGGAGTCATCGAATATCACCGACTTATTTCATATATATGGTCTACAGCGACACCGTGTGCTGCTTTTAGCACAGTATGATGACTGTCTCTACACTATACTGTCATATATCCCCCAATTGTTATTTTTACCGTCTACCATTCTATATGTTCCACGTGGATTTCTACCCCGTGTCTACCGTTCTACATCCCCATTTAAATATTTAACCGGTGTTTATACATCATATTTCCCCACATAGGCCTACCCATCCCGGGTTTTGCAAGTTTCAAAGAAAAAATTGCTGATCTGAGTAAAAAATGAATGCGTTGATTGTGGAAAAAGAACAACAACATCAATTCAAAGCATACAAATATTATGTAGAATCAAAACATGTGCAAATGATAAACGCAACAACTGGCAACGAGCCCGCAATTCATAGCCACCTAATCATGCCTAGCTTCCTTTTGGCTCATAACTCTGCTACTCCCGTCACCAAAAGAAAACTGTTGAATATTACAGTTAACAAATGTATCAAATCAATAATATACCTCATCCCTATGGATTAGAACATGATCAAAAATACTTAAATGCATATATACACACGAGAAGATTCATGAGAAGAATCTTCTTCTTCCCCAGTAACAATGTCTACCTGCGGACAAAAAAATTAAAATGTTGGGGGGACAAACGTATGTGGATTATGATTAGTCTTAGGCGAATAAACTATAAGGGAACCAAATGGATGCAGTTTATACTCTTTTAGATATTTGATGAAAAGTTGTTTTTAGAAAATAGTTTTTTGTACTGGGGTAACTGGCCCAGGGGGGTTAGTTACCCCAATAGGGATTTACACATTTATTAAAATCCATTTAATCTGTTTACTGCATACATTCTTTGGGGGCTCGTTACCCCTTGTAGAAGGGGGCTAGTTACCCCCAACACACTCATCCAATATATTAGTTCATTATTTAAAATGTATTAAACGTTTTCTCTCTAAACAAGTAGATTATTTATCTGAAGAATTTACTACTTATACATAACAAATGTATAGATCTAACTTAATTGAAACATATCTGGAAATCTTTAAACATTTCACAATATTTGATCAACTTATGTCAGAATCGTTTTGTGGAAAGATGTCCAAAAGTTGTGATGACATAGAGAACATTTTTAGTTAAGCAAGCTCAATGGAAGCCAGGGAAAGTGTGGGGCAAATAATTTGGTCACAATTTATGGGATTTTTGTGAATTACATGGGGGGGGCATATTAACCTATGGGGCTATTTACCCCCTACTACCCTAATCCTACCAGTTAGAAACAGTGTGTGAGTAAAATGAAACAACACGCGTTTAAGAGGAAGTTACGAAAAGGATAGGCAACAGGGATGTCTGATAGATGAGAATTATTTTAGAATTTTGAAAATGAAATGTTTAGAAAGATAGGGTACAAAAGCAATTAGCTAAGTTCCAGTAATCATCACGACAAATGCAACAATGCTCAGGTTTGACAAACCAAAAACGCTTGGAAGAGATGACTCTTACCTTTTTGTTTGGCAGTGTTTGAGTCTTAAAGGTGTCATTTCCGTTAATACTGATCAGTTCTGCATCTGCAGGTGAATAGGGGGCGGGGTAAACCACCACGTCACTCTTCAGTGTGTCTGAGCTGAAACACACGTCATACTGCTGAGTAGATTTAGAGTAAGACCAGCTCCCGTCTGGGTGGGTGGTGATCATTGGAGCGCTATACCTGCTGAAACTGTCTTCTGTCCTATGACATTTTACAGCTATTAAACTGATGAGGCTCAGTAAAAATATCACTGACACCGAGGCAATGGCGATCAGCAAATATAGGTTTAAATCAGAGAAGCTCTCCTCTTTTCTCGGCACATTTCTGAATTTAGTTTGGATTTCATCGGTACTTTCAACGACTACTACATCAATAGACACAGTAACTGAAAGTGATGGTTCTCCGTTATCAGAAACCAACACCATCAACGGGTGAGTTTTCAGGTCATTGTCACTCATTCGTCTCTTAGTCCTTAGTTCCCCGGTGCTGGTTCCGATTCGGAAGAGGTTGGTTCCCTTGGGTTCAGATATGTGATAAGAAAGCAGTGCATTGTAACCAGAGTCGGCATCCACAGCCCTGATCTTGGCCACAAAGTAGCCCGCTTCAGCAGAAAGGGGAATGTTCTCCGTAATAACCGAGCCATATTCCGAATAGGGCGGGAGAATTCCAGGGCTGTTGTCATTCTCATCCAGGATAAAAATATTCACAGTCACGTTGCTTTTGAGCGGAGGAACACCAGAGTCTGTAGCCTGAACTTTAAATTGGACCGTTTTCATCTCCTCGTAGTTAAAAGACAGAAGACTGATTACATCTCCAGTCACTGAGTTCATCTTGAACATTTTAGACTGCGGCACAGGGTTGCTTTTGCTATCTAATATTGAGTAGGTCACATGTCCATTTTCATTTATGTCCGCATCAAGTGCAGTCACAGTTTTGATTATCTCGCCGACAGGACTGTTCTCTTTCACATAAACATTAATCACTGTTTCTGTGAAGCGAGGAGGGGTGTCATTCACATCAGAAACGTGTACAGTAATAATGCTGGTACTGGAGAGAGGCGGGGTCCCTTCATCCGTAGCTGTGATGGTGACATTGTACTGAGAAACACTCTCTCTGTCTAGAGGCCCGTCTACCACTAAGGAATAATAATTTTCATAATTTGTCTCTATTTTAAATGGGACTTTAGTCTCGAGCTCACAACGTACCTTGCCGTTTTTGCCACCATCTTTATCGACGACTGACACCAGAGCAATGGCAGTGCCCACCTTAGCGTCCTCCTTCACTGTGTCTAAAAGTGACGTCACAGCGATCTCAGGGGCATTGTCGTTTAGGTCCACCACTTCCACCAACACTTTACAGTGAGCTGCCATCGGAGGTTGGCCTCTGTCACTTGCCTGCGCACGAATCTCAAACGCAGGGTGTTCTTCAAAATCTATAATGCCTTTAATTGTTATTGTCCCTGTGTTTGGGTCAATATGGAAGACATCTAAAACACGGTCCTGATCGTCTTTGTTTAGAGAATATATAATCTCACTGTTTGTTCCTACATCCGCGTCCGTTGCATTTATAGTAATTAATGTTGTCCCAATCGATACATTTTCTGAAATGCGAGTCTTATACAATGATTTTGGAAATATGGGTGTGTTGTCATTTATATCCAACACAAAAATAGTAATTTCCGACGTACCAGACTTCGGTGGATTTCCCCCATCTACAGCGGTCAGTGTGAGCTGGATAACGGGTTGTTTCTCTCGATCTAAAGCCTTCTGTAACACTAACTCAGCAGACACACTCTCTCCTTTGTGCACGTCTAAAGAAAAATGTTCATTCGCACTAAGCTTGTACGTATTAATACCGTTCTTCCCTACATCAGCATCGTAAGCCAATAACAGGGGGAATCGAACCCCAGGCAACATATTCTCAGCGATTTCTTTAGTTTGCGATTTTGCATTAAAGATTGGGGAATTGTCATTCACATCTATAATATACATTTCCACCCGGTAAAGCTTCAACGGGTTGTTAATAACGGCTTCTACACTAACTGTACATTTAGGAGCCTTAGCACAGAGCTCCTCTCTGTCTATTCTCTCACACACATATAGAACACCAGTCTTTAGATTTACGTCGAAAAATTTTCTCTTAGAGCCGGTGACAATTTGAAACATACGCGACTCCAAATCCAGGACACTGAGGTTTAAATCTTTAGCGATATTTCCCACAGACGTCCCCGGGTTTACTTCCTCTGAGACAGAGTAGGAGAGCTGCCCGGACACCGCTTCCCAATGACACTCCAGCAGCACGAGCACTAAATACGTCACAATAGAGCTCCTATTCCGTAAAGTCATAATTCCATCGAAGGTAAAACAAGCATTAATCCAAAAGAGAAGAATATCCGTAAAATAATCCTCCAGAAAAGACCGCAAAACTAGCAGAATATCAACACGGTAAACAATGACGTTTCATCAGATCCTCGTTTCTCTTTGGTCCTGCTGCACTTTCTAACAAAGCCTGGAGAAATCTCCCTACCCTCTGAAACTGGGAGGGGCCAAGAGTAAAATATCTCAAAGCCACGGTCAACAGTGACGACAAGTGGGGAGTGCAAGAACGTACACCAACAAAACATAATTATAACTCAAGAACCAGGGAAACAACATAAACCGGATGAGCTTGCTATATCAGTACACGTTATGCTTACTTTAAGGTACAGTAAATAATCAGGACAAAAAAATCAGTTAGCTCAAAATCCTATCAACAGCAGGCCGCACAAGACTATTGTGATTATAAAAAAAATATATAGGCTATACATTTTATTTTCAAGCGTTTTAATATTTCGTTGGACAGGAAAGTGGTGAAAGACGGAGGCAGCGGCTTAGACCGCTGGTCCACCCCAGGCCAAAGACCGTGGTGCTGTTCAGCACCGTGGACAGCACACATGTTTCTCTTGACACTGGTTATAGGGAGCTAAATTTTTACAGAAGATGAAAGAAACCAGTTTCAACACTGATCAGTCAAACGAGACATGAAAACCAAAGACCAACGTTCTACAAAGAAATCGAGAAGCATATAAAAGCATAACTATTTTGGCTAACGGACTGGACAGAAAATAAAGTGAAAATTCAATTTCTTACCTTCTCTTGGTTGGGTAATGTTTGAGTCCTGTTAAACGTGTCATTTCCATTAATACTGATTAGTTCGGCATCAACAAGAGGAAGCGGCGTGGGGTAAACCACTACGTCACTCTTCAGTGTGTCTGAGCTGAAACACACGTCATACTGCTGTGTAGATTTAGAGTAAGACCAGCTCCCGTCTGGGTGGGTGGTGATCATTGGAGCGCTGTATCTTCTGAAACTGTCGTCTGTCCTGTGGCATTTTACAGCAATTAAACTGATGAGGCTCAGTAAAAATATCACTGACACCGAGGCAATCGCGATCAGCAAATATAGGTTTAAATCAGAGAAGCCCTCCTCTTTTCTCGGCATATTTCTGAACTGAGTCAAGATTTCACCGGTACTTTCAACTACCACTACATCAATAGACACAGTTACAGAGAGTGATGGTTCTCCGTTATCAGAAACTACCACGACCAACGGATGAGTTTTCACGTCATAGTCACTCATTCGCCTCTTAGTCCTCAATTCCCCGGTGCTCGTCCCGATTCGGAAGAGGTTGGTTCCCTTGGGTTCAGATATGTGATAAGAAAGCAGAGCATTGTAGCCAGAGTCGGCATCCACAGCCCTGATCTTGGCCACAAAGTAGCCCGCTTCAGCAGAATAGGGAATGTTCTCAGTGATAACAGACCCGTGATCAGAATAGGGCGGGAGAATCCCAGGACGGTTGTCATTCTCATCCAGGATAAAAACGTTCACAGATACGTTGCTGCTGAGAGGGGGAACACCAGAGTCCGTAGCCTGAACTTTAAACTGAAACGTTTTTATCTCCTCGTAGTTAAAAGATTGTAGGCTGATTATATCCCCAGTGTCTGCGTTGATATTTATATATGATGATATTGAAACTCTTTTATCCAATAATGCATATGCAATCTTTGCATTTACCTCTGAATCTGAATCAGAAGCAGATATCTCGTAAATCACGTTACCTACAGGACTGTTCTCTTTTACATAAACATTAATCACTGGTTCTGAGAAGCGAGGAGGGTTGTCATTCACATCAGAGACGAGTACAGTAATAATGCTGGTGCTGGAGAGAGGCGGGGTCCCTTCATCCGTAGCTGTGATGGTGACATTGTACTGAGAAACATTCTCTCTGTCAAGAAGTCCGCCAACCACCAAAGAAAAATCATTTTTGTAGTTTGACTTAAGTTTAAAAGGAAAAGATCCAATAAGTTTACATTTGATGAGTCCATTACTACCTCCATCTTTATCTGTAACTGTCACCAAAGCGACCACTGTCCCTACTTCAGCATTTTCTCTCACCGGGCTCATTAGAGATGTCACAGCAATTTCTGGAGCATTGTCATTTTCATCACCAACTTCAACTAACACTTTAGAATAACCACTGCGGGGCGAGGAGCCCTGATCTGTTGCTTGTACTCGAATTTCATATGCAGGACTTTCCTCATAATTTAATTTCCCCGTAACTGTAATTTCACCAGTATCTGAATTTATATCAAACATATCAAAGGATTTCATGGTACCTCGCTTGATAAAGGAAAATGTAACTTTACCGTTAAGCCCCTCGTCTAAATCTGTGGCATTGAGGTGAGTTACTCTGGTTCCGAACGCAACATTTTCATTAACACGAACTTTATACAGCGTTTTACTAAAAACTGGTGAATTGTCATTAGCATCAATAACATTAATAATTACAAGCAATTTCCCGGATCGAGGAGGTTTTCCTCCATCTAAAGCAGTCAGTGTGAGCTGGATAACCGGCTGTTTCTCTCGATCTAAAGCTTTCTGCAGCACTAACTCAGCAAACACACTATGTTCGCCATCGCTCTGTACATCCAGGGAGAAGTGCTCATTCGGGCTCAGCTTGTAACTCTTTACAGAGTTACTGCCCGTATCTGCGTCATACGCTATCGGTAGAGGATATTTTTCTCCGGAAGAAGAAGACTCAGAAATATTAAATACATTATATTTTTCAAGGAATGAAGGTGCATTGTCATTTATATCTACGATATCCACCTCAATTCGATGAAGCTGCATAGGATCGCTCAATATGGCCTGTATATTTAAACAGCACTTCACCGTATTCGGACAAAGATCCTCTCGGTCTATTCTCTCGTTAACAAATAACATCCCTGTTTTCAAATTCGTCTCAAAATACTTCTTACTATGTCCCGATACAACCTTTAGTCCGCTGGACTCCAGTTCCTGAACGTTAAGGTTTAAATCCTTCGCGAGATTACCCACAAACGTGCCTTTGTCCACCTCCTCCGAAACGAAGTAAGAGATCTGCGCAGTAGACCAGTCAAATAAAGAAAGCAGCGCGATGCAGTGAACCCAAAAGCTTTCTCTTTGTCTTCGATGACCCATTGCTGCTTTCATAAAAATATTCCAGAACAGAATGTCATATATCCATTAAAAGCACAACATTCCGTAATATTATAAATCCACACAAGGCAGCTCTTTCTGTCTCAGCACCATTTGAGCAATTCTCATTACAAACCTTATCTTTAAAGGAGTGTTAGACACGAGTTATCTCCTATTCATGGTCTATAGCGACACCATCTGGTTTGGAAAAGGGTAATTTTATTGTATATCACTCACATATTGAGGAAGAATTATGCCAATATGACTTTATTTGACAAATGTTGTTTTAAATCTAAATCATGTCTAAATCGAGTCGATTGAATATAGGTGCTCTGGATAAATGTAAAATTACAAGCAATAAGGAATATTCAATTGACCATTATGTCATTGCAATAGCCTTGATAAACTTGAGGCTATAATAATAACAGTCACTGGGGACTCACAAAAACAAATCCAGTAGCTTGTTTGATGCTTACATTTAAAACTGCAAGGTGGAATGTTCATTAGCAATGCAAAACCAAAAGCTAAAATGTAATGTTCAAACCACCTTGCTACATTTGTTTACTTGAGCCTAGTCAACATTCACCAATGAAAAGCATTCGTCTAAATCAGCTTCTGACCCTACAAACCATGCTCATAGGCATCTCACGCTCCAAACTTTGCCTTCTCAGGTTATTTTGCACAATTTCCTCGCAAAAAATACCAATATACGGTTTAGGATATACTGTGAAACATATTTTAATGGTCTAAAATCACCTTTTAGGCAAATTCCAACATATTAACACTGTCATTTTATTTCAACATTTTATTGCATACAGGTCCTAAGCCAAATCATAATGTAGAACACTACACAGCACACCTCTTTAGACCCAAGTGTATCTCTTTAGACCGAAGTTTATCTTTTTAGACCTAAGTGTATCCCTTTAGACCCAAGTGTATCTCTTTAGACCCAGTTGTATCAATTCAGACCCAGGGGTGTCTCTTTAGACCCAGGGGTGTCTCTTTAGACCCAGGGGTGTCTCTTTAGACCCAGGGGTGTCTCTTTAGACCCAGGTATATCTATGTAGTAGTAACTGTTATATGACAATATTAAGGCATCAGTGCTATAACACATTTTCCATCTGTTGGAAAGAATTTTATAGCAGTGCGACAACTGTAGTGTTCACTCATCAATTTCTCATCACTCCACCCCATTAACTTCCCGATAAGATCTTCTGATCATTGTGTTGCCCTGCATAAAGGTTTGAGTTGTATAATATACAGTGATCACTCTTCAGTTCTGTATGCAAGAGTGTATTGTGTCTCTCAGGAATGTTCAACTTGTCTGCATTTTATGAACATTTTATGAACCCCCCCCCCACCACACACACACACACAGCTCTGGGTAAATGGGTAGCTAGTTTAACCACTGGCCAATACAAGTGACTGTAACCTCAAACTAGCAGAATGCCTAACTCACCAAAAGCATTGTGTGGCAGGGGTATCAAGAAATGCAGATGAAGTCAACATTCCTGAGATAGAAAACAATCACAGAGGTGAAAGGACATCACCATGTAATAAACACCAGGAAGGCACATCTAAGATACAGACCCAAATTGGATGACAAACTTACCCATTCAATTGAATGGGTGTGTCCAGAATTTTGACAGCTACTGTATGTACATACGTTTCCAGTGACAGAAAATATGTTTACATTTTAAAAGTGATAAATCATACACAAACATATATGTTAAGTGTGCCAAATAACTTTGTTACATTATATAAAGAATTGTATTAATAAGGAACCATAGAACTGTCTTAAACGTAGATTTCTAAAGACTATTAATGTGAATTGTCATATTATATTATCATACGATATGAAAAATAAAAGTACTTATGTGCAAATATGTGATAGTTCACAATGTCTAAAGCCAGGATACAATTACAGTTTCCACAAATGCTTGCCAATTTGAAAGAAACAGAAACACCGAACTTTGCTGGCGCTTAAAACACATTTTCACATTCATGAAGCATATTACTCTTACCTTCTCTTTGTTGGGTAATGTTTGGGTCCTGGTTAAGGAGTCATTTCCATTAATACTGATCAGTTCTGCATCCACAGGGGGACACGATGCGGGGAAAACCACTACGTCACTCTTCAGTGTGTCTGAGCTGAAACACACGTCATATTGCTGAGTAGATTTAGAGTAAGACCAGCTCCCATCAGGGTGGGTGGTGATCATTGGAGCGCTGTACCTTCTGAAACTGTCGTCTGTCCTGTGGCATTTTACAGCTATTAAACTGATGAGGCTCAGTAAAAATATCACTGACACCGAGGCAATGGCGATCAACAAATACAAGTTTAAATAAGAGAAACTCTCCTCCTTTCTCGGTATATTTCTGAGATGAGTTTGGATTTCATCTGTAGTTTCCACCACCACTACATCAATAGACACAGTCGCTGACAATGAGGGTTCTCCGTTATCAGAAACCAACACGACCAACGAATGCGTTTTCAAGTCATTGTCACTCATTCGTCTCTTTGTCCTTAGTTCCCCGGTGCTGGTTCCGATTCGGAAGAGGTTGGTTCCCTTGGGTTCAGTAATGTGATAAGAAAGCAGAGCATTGTAGCCAGAGTCTGCGTCCACCGCCCTGATCTTTGCCACAAAGTAGCCCGCTTCAGCAGAATAGGGAATGTTCTCAGTGTTAACAGACCCGTGATCGGAATATGGAGCGAGAAAACCAGGACGGTTGTCATTGTCATCCAGGATAAAAATGTTCACAGTCACGTTGCTGCTGAGTGGAGGAACACCAGAGTCCGTAGCCTGAACTTTAAACTGGAACGTTTTTGTCACTTCATAATTGAAAGACTGCAGACTGATTACATCTCCAGTCACTGAGTTTATATTGACCACTGAAGACAACGGTACAGAGTTGCTGTTACTATCTAATAATGAATAGGTCACATGTCCATTTTCATTGATATCAGCATCAAGTGCAGTCACAGTTTTGATTATCTCGCCTACAGGACTGTTCTCTTTCACATAAACATTAATCACTGGTTCTGAGAAGCGAGGAGGGTTGTCATTCGCATCAGAAACGTGTACAGTAATAATGCTGGTGCTGGAGAGAGGCGGGGTCCCTTCATCCGTAGCTGTGATGGTGACATTGTACTGAGAAACACTCTCTCTGTCTAGAGGCCGGTCTACCACTAAGGAATGATAGTTTTTATAGTTTGTTTCCAGTTTAAAAGGGACCCTATTCTTAACCTCACAATGTACTACTCCGTTTTTGCCACCATCTTTATCGAGAATTGACACCAGAGCAATGGCAGTGCCCACCTTAACGTCCTCTAACACCGTGTTTAGCAGTGACGTCACTGTAATTTCAGGTGCATTATCGTTCATGTCCAATACTTCAATCAACAATTTGGAGTGAGCCGTCATTGGTGAATGGGCACCGTCATGAGCTTGAAGTCGTATTTCAAAAGCTTGATTTTCTTCAAAATCTATAATTCCTGTGTTTGTTACAGTTCCAGTTTTGGTGTCTACTACAAAAACATTGTTGACGTTCCCTTGTCCTAGAGTACTAAAGGAAAAATAAACTTCCCCGTTCGGACCGGCATCTGAATCTGTAGCGTTCAGTGTTATTATCGCCGTTCCTATAGGTACGTTTTCATAAACACTGGCTTTATATAAAGATTTACTAAAAATCGGGGGGTTGTCGTTAATGTCTAACACGTTAACAGTAACAGCCAAATTGCCTGACTTCGGAGGATTTCCTCCATCTAGAGCGGTCAGTGTGAGCTGGATAACTGGCTGTTTCTCTCGGTCTAAAGCTTTCTGCAACACTAACTCAGCAGACACACTCTCTCCTCCTTTGTTGGTAGCAAGAAAAAAGTATTCATTCTGGCTAAGCTTGTATGTGTTTATAGTATTCTTACCCACATCCGCATCTTCAGCAGATTGTAGGGGAAACCTAGCCCCCGAGGGTGTGTTTTCAGTTACATTGATTTGTTCTAACACCGTATGAAAAGATGGTGAATTATCATTCGCATCCAAAATATTAATTTCTACACGGTAAAGCTTCAACGGATTGTTTATAACGGCCTCCAACGTGACTATACATTTAGGAGCCTTTGCACAGAGCTCCTCTCTGTCTATTCTCTCATTCACATATAGAACACCAGTCTTTAGATTTACCTCGAAATACTTTCTCTTGGAGCCGCTGACAATTCGAAACATCCGCGACTCCAACTCCTGAACATTGAGGTTTAAATCAGAGGCGATGTTTCCCACAGAAGTCCGCGGGTTTACCTCCTCCGAGACGGAATAGGAGAGCTGACCAGACACCGCTTCCCAGTAACACTCCAGCAGCACAATCAGTAAATATACCACAATAGAGCTCCTTCTATTCGGTAAATACATAGTTCCATCTAATGTAAAAAAATAAAAATAACATGAATCTAAAGAAACGAAAATCCTTCAAAGAATCCTCGGAAAATAAAGACAGTAAACCCACCAACATTTCAACACGGCAAACATTGATATGCATCCGAATACCGTCTCTCGCTTGCCCATCGCCTCTTTCTAACAAAGACCAAATAAATCCCACCCTCTGAAACTGGGAGGGGCCTTGAGACTTGAATATAATATCCCAATGCCACGGTCAGGAGTGACGCCATGTGGGTAATGTAAGGGCTTACAACGAAAAAAATCGGATACTAAAAGAGCCTGACTCCTTTAAAAGAGCCAGACAGCGCACCACTGTGGTAAGATTCAGCACCATGGACAACCCACTGCTGTTCCTTATACAGAAAATACAGAAAATGTATTTTTTGCAAACTTTTTAAGTACTTAGAAGCTAATTACATCACTGCCCTTTCACTTCAGACATAAAAAGCGAAGACAAACATACTGCAACAACACTGAAAGTCTAACTAATGCATAAACATGGTTCACAAATGGATGGGAGGGAAAAAAAAAAAAAAAAATTACTTGTCTTACCTTTTCTTGGTTCGGTAATGTTTGAGTCCCGTTACATGTATCATTTCCATTAATACTAATCAATTCCGCATCTGCAGGTGGATATGGCGCGGGGAAAACCACCACGTCACTCTTCAGAGTGTCTGAACTGAAACACACGTCATACTGCTGAGTAGATTTCGAGTAAGACCAGCTCCCGTCAGGGTGGGTGGTTATCATTGGAGCGCTGTACCTCCTGAAACTGTCGTCAGTCCTGTGGCATTTTACAGCAAACAAACTGATGAAACTCAGTAAAAATATCACTGACACCGAGGCAATGGCGATCAGCAAGTACAAGTGTAAATCAGAGAAGCCCTCCTCTATTCTCGGTACTTGTCTGAATTGAGTCTGGATTTCGCCGGTACTTTCAACCACCACTACATCAATAGACACAGTTGCGGAAAGTGGGGGTTCTCCATTATCAGAAACAAACACGACCAAGGAATGCGTTTTCAGGTCATTGTCACTCATTCGTCTCTTAGTCCTTAGTTCCCCGGTGCTGGTTCCGATTCGGAAGAGGTTAGTTCCCTTGGGTTCAGTAATGTGATAAGAAAGCAGAGCATTGTAGCCAGAGTCTGCGTCCACGGCCCTGATCTTTGCCACAAAGTAGCCCGCTTCAGCAGAATAGGGAATGTTCTCAGTGTTAACAGACCCGTGATCAGAATATGGAGCGAGAAAACCAGGGCTGTTGTCATTCTCATCCAGGATAAAAACGTTCACAGTCACGTTGCTGCTGAGTGGAGGAACACCAGAGTCCGTAGCCTGAACTATAAACTGGAATGTTTTTGTCACTTCATAATTGAAAGACAGCAGACTGATTACATCTCCAGTCACTGAGTTTATATTGACCACTGAAGACAACGGTACAGAGTTGCTGTTACTATCTAATAATGAATAGGTCACATGTCCATTTTTATTGATATCAGCATCAAGTGCAGTCACAGTTTTGATTATCTCGCCTACATGACTGTTCTCTTTTACATAAACATTAATCACTGGTTCTGAGAAGCGAGGAGGGTTGTCATTCACATCAGAAACGTGTACAGTAATAATGCTGGTGCTGGAGAGAGGCGGGGTCCCTTCATCCGTAGCTATGATGGTGATATTGTACTGAGAAACACTCTCTCTGTCAAGAGGCCCGTCTACCACTAAGGAATAATAGTTTCTGTAGTTCATCTCCAATTTAAAAGGAACTTTATTTTTTATTTCACAACGTACCACCCCATTTTTGCCACCATCTTTATCGAGGACTGACACCAGAGCAATGGCAGTGCCCGCTTTAGCGTCCTCCATCACTGTGTCTAAAAGTGACGTGACATCGATCTCAGGGGCATTGTCGTTTAGGTCCACCACTTCTACCAACACTTTACAGTGAGCTGCCATCGGAGGCTGGCCTCTATCACTAGCTTGCGCATGAATCTCAAAGGCAGTGCTCTCCTCAAAATCAACATTGCTTTTTACTATAATGGTTCCTGTTTTAGCATCAATTTCAAAAACATCTAATATTTGATCTTGTCCTTTAGTTCTAAGGGAATACACTATTTCACTATTTGTGCCCTCGTCGATATCCGTAGCATTCAACGTGATTAACATTGTTCCTTTGGGAACGTTTTCGAAAACTCGAGTTTTATACAAAGAACTACTAAATACAGGACGATTATCATTATTATCTAAAACATTTATTTTGATTTCTGACGTGCCAGACTTCGGTGGAGTTCCTCCATCCAGAGCGGTCAGTGTGAGCTGGAGAAAGGGCTGTTTTTCTCGGTCTAAACCTTTCTGCAGCACTAACTCAGCAGACACACTCTCTGCTCCTTTGTGGATATCAAGAGTGAAGTATTCATTAGCACTAAGCTTGTATGTATTTACAGTATTCTTTCCAACGTCGACATCAGTTGCTTCTAAAAGAGCGAATTTTGCTCCCGGTAAAGTACTCTCAGCAATGTCTATTGTTTGTGATTTTTCGGGAAAAGATGGAGCATTATCGTTCACATCCAAAATATTCATTTCTAAACGGTAAAGCTTCAATGGATTGTTTATAACGGCCTCTACACTGACCGTACATTTAGGAGCCTTAGCACAGAGCTCTTCTCTGTCTATTCTCTCATTCACATATAGAACACCAGTCTTTAGATTTACCTCGAAATACTTTATCTTAG
This sequence comes from Esox masquinongy, assembly GCA_016801175.1. Classification (NCBI taxonomy): domain Eukaryota; kingdom Metazoa; phylum Chordata; class Actinopteri; order Esociformes; family Esocidae; genus Esox; species Esox masquinongy. Next base: position 22,482 of record JACXGI010001219.1, on the reverse strand, counting down.
AGCCGGTTACAATCTGGAACATACGCGATTCCAATTCCTGGATATTGAGGTTAAGATCCTTAGCGATGTTTGCCACAGACGTCCGCGGGTTTACCTCCTCTGAGACGGAGTAGGAGAGCTGACCCGACACCGCTTCCCAGTAGCACTCCAGCAGCACAATAAGTAAATATCTCACAATAGAGCTCCTTATATTCGGTAAATACATAGTTCCATCTAACGTAAAAAAAAAACATGAATTCAAAGAGAAGAAAATCCTTCAGAGAATCCTCGGAAAATAAACACAGTAAACGTCCCACAATTTGAACACAATAAAAAGGTATATCGCAACCGACTACCGTCTCCCGCTTGCCCTGCGTCTCTTTCTAACAAAGCCAAAATAAATCCCACCCTCTGAAACTGGGAGGGGCCTTGAGACGTATAAAATATGCCAGTGCCACGGTCAGGAGTGACGCCATGTGGGGAATGTAAGGGCTTACAAAAAAAAAAAAATCACAATATAATACATGAAACTCAGAGACTATAAGAGCCTGACTAAGTTGCTATTTGTCTAAACCATCTAAGAAACGCAGACTGGACACCTTAGTGGTGAGATTCAGCACCACGGACAGCCCACCTCTGTTCCTCTTGACAGAGGGCGACAATATATTTTTGCAACATTTTCAAGTATTTGGAAGGTTATCATATTATTGACCTTTCACCTGAGACGTAAAAAGCGAAAACAAACGAATTGCAAAAACAATGAAAAGCACACTAATGTATAAACATGGTTTGCTAAGGGACCTGAGGGAAACGGATTTCTGTGTGAAGTTAAAATGAACTGTCTTACCTTCTCTTGGTTCGGTAATGTCTGAGTCCCGTTAAACGTGTCATTTCCATTAATACTGATCAGTTCCGCATCTGCAGGTGGATATGGCGTGGGGTAAATCACTACGTCACTCTTCAGCGTGTCTGAGCTGAAACACACGTCATACTGCTGAGTAGATTTAGAGTAAGACCAGCTCCCGTCAGGGTGGGTGGTGATCATTGGAGCGCTGTACCTCCTAAGGCTGTCGTCTGTCCTGTGGCATTTTACAGCAATTAAACTGATAAGGCTCAGTAAAAATATCACTGACACCGAGGCAATGGCGATCAACAAATAAACGTTTAAATCAGAGAAGCCCTCCTCTTTTCTCGGCACATTTCTGAATTCAGTCTGGATTTCTCCGGTACTCTCAACTACAACTACATCAATTGACACAGTCGTTGACAATGAGGGTTCACCATTATCAGAAACCAACACGACCAACGGGTGAGTTTTATAGTCATGATCACTCATTCGCCTCTTAGTCCTTAGTTCCCCGGTGCTGGTTCCGATTCGGAAAAGATTGGTTCCTTTGGGTTCAGTAATGTGATAAGAAAGCAGCGCATTGTAGCCAGAGTCGGCGTCTACCGCCCTGATCTTGGCCACAAAGTAGCCCGCTTCAGCAGAATAGGGAATGTTCTCAGTGATAACAGACCCGTGATCAGAAAAGGGCGGGAGAATCCCAGGACTGTTGTCATTCTCATCCAGGATAAAAACGTTCACAGTCACGTTGCTGCTCAGTGGAGAAACACCAGAGTCCGTAGCCTGAATCTTAAACTGGAACGTTTTTATCTCTTCATAGTTAAAAGACTGCAGACTGATTACATCTCCAGTCACTGAGTTTATATTGACCGCTGAAGACAGCGGTGCAGAATTGCTGTTATTCTCTATGAATGAGTAGGTCACATGTGCATTTTCATTGATATCGGCATCAAGTGCAGACACAGTTTGCATTATTTTGCCTATAGGACTGTTTTCTTTTACATAAACATTAATCACTGGTTCTGAGAAGCGAGGAGCGTTGTCATTCACATCAGAAACGTGTACAGTAATAATGCTGGTGGTGGAAAGAGGAGGGGTTCCTTCATCCGTAGCTGTGATGGTGATATTGTACTGAGAAACACTCTCTCTGTCAAGAGGCCCGTCAACAATTAACGAATAATAGTTTTTGTAGTTCGTTTCCAGTTTAAAAGGGACCTTATTCATAACCTCACAATGTACAACTCCATTTTTGCCACCATCTTTATCGAGAACTGACACCAGAGCAATGGCAGTGCCCACTTTAGCGTCCTCCTTCACTGTGTCAAAAAGTGACGTCACAGTGACGTCAGGGGCATTGTCGTTGAGGTCCACAACTTCAACTAACACCTTACAGTGAGCTGCCATCGGGGGCTGGCCTCTATCACTAGCTTGCGCATGAATCTCAAAAGCAGTGCTCTCCTCAAAATCAACATTGCTTTTTACTGTAATGGTTCCCGTTTTTGGATCAATTTCAAAAACATCTAATATTTGATCTTGGCCTTTAGTTCTAAAGGAATACACTATTTCACTATTTGTGCCTTCGTCCATATCCGTAGCATTCAACATGATTAACGTTGTCCCTGAAGGAGTGTTTTCGAAAATACGAGTCTTATACAAAGATCTGCTAAATAAAGGACGGTTATCATTAATATCTAAAACATTTATTTTGATTTCTGACGTGCCAGACTTCGGTGGATTTCCTCCATCCACAGCGGTCAGTGTGAGCTGGATAACCGGCTGTTTCTCTCGGTCTAAAGCTTTCTGCAGCATCAACTCAGCAGACACACTCTCTCCTTTGTGAATATCAAGAGTGAAGTATTCATTAGGACTAAGCTTGTATGTATTTACAGTATTCTTTCCAACGTCAACATCAATCGCTTCTAGAAGAGCGAACTTTGCTCCGGGTGAGGTACTCTCAGCAATGTCTATTGTTTGTGATTTCTCAGTAAACGATGGAGCATTATCATTCACATCCAAAATATTAATTTCCAAACGGTAAAGCTTCAACGGATTGTTGATAACGGTCTCCACACTGACTGTACATTTAGGAGCCTTAGCACAGAGCTCTTCTCTGTCTATTCTCTCATTCACATATAGAACGCCAGTCTTTAGATTTACCTCGAAATATGTTCTCTTAGAGCCAGTGACAATTTGAAACATACGCGACTCCAACTCCTGAACACTGAGGTTAAGATCCTTAGCGATGTTTCCCACAGAAGTCCGTGGGTTTACCTCCTCCGAGACGGAATAGGAGAGCTGACCCGACACCGTTTCCCAGTAGCACTCCAGCAGCACAATCAGCAAATATCTCGCAATAGAGCTCCATATATTCGGTACATACATAGTTCCATCTAACGCAAAAAACATCAATCCAAAGAGAAGAAAATCCTTCAAAGAATCCTCGGAGAATGAAGACAGTAACTCTCCAGAATTTCAACACGGTAAACATTGATATCGCATCCAACTACCGTCTCTCGCTTGCCCTGCGTCTCTTTCTAACAAAGCCCAAATAAATCCCACCCTCTGAAACTGGGAGGGGCCTTGAGACTTGAATAAAATATCCCAAAGCCACGGTCAGGAGTGACGCCATGTGGGCAATGTAAGGGCATACAACAACAAAAAAATCACAATATAGGCCTAATACATGAAACTCAGAGACTAGAAGAGTCTCTGAGTTTCCTATGCGTTTTGGCCTTCCGTCCACACGCAAACTGCGTTTTAGGTCACTGAAAACGGACCTTTTGAAAAACTCCTTCCAGGGTGAAGGTATTCAGAAACTCCGTTTTCAGTCTTTACGTGTAGACGTGGAAAACTGAGATTTTGGATTGTAATGTAATTGTGCACAGTTATCTTCTTTGTTTACATGAGGCGATTTTGTGTAATGGCGGACGTAGCCAAAATAGTGCTGGTTTTAATAGACTTTTTAGGCCTACATGTTTACACATAAATGTACGGTTACTCTCCCACTATAGTGAGAAACAAAGGAGTCAGAATGTGCTACGGAGATCACCGCTACGTTCAACACTAGCACCATTGTTATTAGCCTACCGGAACCGGTAATAACATTTTTCAGGCTTCTGATTGGCCAACATGGCTTTGAGGTTAGGGTTAAATCGTTGTCAGTTGGTTTGGCATGCTCTTTGTCAGTGCTTGACAGCGTGTTTTTGCGTTTTCATGTGGGCTGAGATTTTATTTTAAACAGTGCTTGTATGGACGGCATTTTTTTTAAAACGAAGGAGAAAAGACACCATTTTAAAAAATACCCGTGTACGTGTGGACTAGGACGAAGTTGCTATTTGGCTAAACCTAAGAAACGCAGTAAGCGCACGAATGTGGTGAAATTCAGCACCATGGACAGTTCACCTATGCTCCTCTTAACAGAGAGTGAAATAATATTTTGTTGCAACACTTTCAAGCATTTGAAAGGTAATTGTATCACTGACCTTTCACGTGAGTTAGAAAAGCGAAGAAAAACGAATTGCAAAAACAATGAAAAGCACACTAATGTATAAACATGGTTTGCTAAGGGACCTGAGGGAAACGGATTTGTGTGTGAACTGAAAATAAACTGTCTTACCTTTTCTTGGTTCGGTAATGTTTGAGTCCCGTTAAAAGTGTCATTTCCATTAATGCTAATCAGTTCCGCATCTGCAGGTGGATATGGCGTGGGGTAAACCACTACGTCACTCTTACGCGTGTCTGAACTGAAACACACGTCATACTGCTGTGTAGATTTCGAGTAAGACCAGCTCCCGTCAGGGTGAGTGGTGATCACTGGAGCGCTGTACCTCCTGAAACTGTCGTCCGTCCTGTGGCATTTTACAGCTATTAAACTGATGAGACTCAGAAAAAATATCACTGACACCGAGGCAATGGCGACCAACAAACTGACGTTTAAATCAGTGAAGCCCTCCTCTATTCTCGGCACATTTTTGAATTGAGTCTGGATTTCGGCGGTACTTTCAATCACCACTACATCAATTGACACAGTCGCTGACAGTGAGGGTTCTCCGTTATCAGATACCAACACGACCAACGGGTGAGTTTTCAGGTCGTTGTCACTCATTCGCCTCTTAGTCCTCAGTTCCCCGGTGCTGGTTCCGATTCGGAAAAGATTAGTTCCCTTGGGCTCAGATATGTGATAAGAAAGTAGTGCATTGTAACCGGAGTCGGCATCCACAGCCCTGATCTTTGCCACAAAGTAGCCCGCTTCAGCAGAATAAGGAATGTTCTCAGTGTTAACAGAACCGTGCTCCGAATATGGCGGGAGAATGCCCGGGCTGTTGTCATTCTCATCCAGGATAAAAATGTTAACAGACACATTGCTCTTGAGAGGAGGAACACCAGCGTCTATAGCCTGAACTTTAAACTGGAACATTTTTATCTCCTCACAGTTAAAAGACTGAAGGCTGATTATATCTCCAGTCAATGAGTTTATAGTGACCATTGTAGACAGCGGTGCTGAGTTGCTATTATTCTCTAAGAATGAATAGGTCACATGTCCATTTTCTCTCATGTCCGCGTCAAGTGCAGTCACAGTTTTGATTGTCTCGCCTACAGGACTGTTTTCTTTTACATAAACATTAATCACTGGTTCTGAGAAGCGAGGAGGGTTGTCATTCACATCAGAAACGTGTACAGTAATAATGCTGGTGCTGGAGAGAGGCGGGGTTCCTTCATCCGTTGCTGTGATGGTGACATTGTACTGAGAAACACTCTCTCTATCTAGAGGCCCGTCTACCACTAAGGAATAATAGTTTTTATAGTTAATCTCCAATTTAAAAGGACCATTATTTTTTATTTCACAACGTACCACCCCATTTTTGCCACCATCTTTATCGAGGACTGACACCAGAGCAATGGCAGTGCCCACTTTAGCGTCCTCCATCACTGTGTCTAAAAGTGACGTCACAGCGATCTCAGGGGCATTGTCGTTTAGGTCCACCACTTCTACCAACACTTTACAGTGAGCTGCCATCGGAGGCTGGCCTCGGTCACTTGCCTGTACACGAATCTCAAAAGCAGGATATTCTTCAAAGTCAATTTTACCTTTAGCTGTTATTGTTCCCGTGTTTGGATCAATATCGAACATTTCGAGGATGTGATCCTTCTCATTTTTGCTGATTGAGTAAATAACTTTACTATTCGTACCCTGATCCAAGTCGGTTGCATTTAAAGTTATGACTGCCGTTCCTTCAGGTGCATTTTCTATAATTCGTGTCTTATACAGTGACGCAGTGAACACTGGAGCATTGTCATTATTATCCATTACATTAACAATTACACCCAGTGTACCTGACCTCGGAGGATTTCCTCCATCTACAGCGGTCAGTGTGAGCTGGATAACGGGCTGTTTCTCTCGGTCCAAAGCTTTCTGCAGCACCAATTCAGCAGACACGCTGTCGCCACCTTTGTTGGCTGCTAATGAAAAAGAATCAGTAGGACTAAGCTTGTATGTATTAAGAGCATTCTTTCCAACGTCAATATCTGACGCGTCTAATAACGGAAATCGTACCCCCGGAAAAGTGCTTTCAGCAATGTCTATTGTTTGGGATTTCGCACGGAAAGATGGGGCATTATCATTTACATCTTGAATATTAATATCAACACGGTAAAGCTTCAACGGGTTGTTGATAACGGCCTCCACACTGACTGTACATTTAGGAGCCTTTGCACAGAGCTCCTCTCTGTCTATTCTCTCATTCACGTATAGAACACCAGTCTTAAGATTTACCTCGAAATACTTTCTCTTGGACCCTGTGACAATCTGAAACATACGCGACTCCAACTCCTGGACGTTGAGGTTAAGATCCTTAGCGATATTTCCTACAAAAGATCCCGTGTTTACCTCCTCTGAGACAGAGTAGGAGAGCTGACCGGACACCTCTTCCCAGAAACAATCCAGCAGCACAATCAGCAAATACGTCACAATAGAGCTCCTTCCATTCCGTAAAGACATAATTCCGTCGAACGTAAGAAAAGCAAATGTCCAAATTTACCAATATCCGAAAATCAATTTGCGTCCATCAATAGAGAAGAAACATGTACATTTTCAGAAGAATTTATACACGGTAAGCCCTGATGTTGCTACAGTACACTCTATCACTGGTCTAATGTTTCAGTGTAACAAAGCAAAGAGAAATGTCATCTTCACACTCTGAAACTGGGAGGGACCTAGAGAATATAAAACAATACCTCCATGCCACGGTCAACAGTGACCCCACGTGGGGAATATGCTAATAGCAACAAACTACATCTCCCACAACACGCAGGCACAAGCTATAGGAGATGATCATTATGTCTGACAAAGGAGTCATGCTGAACATCAGAATACATATGGTAGACGTACAAAGGCAATTACATTTGCATTCAAAGGTATTGTTCAAACACCAGAGAAATTTGACTTATGTTTGTCAGCCATATAAACAGCGCATTTACGTTTTTTTTCAAGATGGGCTAATACTAAGCAAGTTCTACAATTTAAAAAGTCCGTACATACATTAGTCTATTTTAAGTCAAAATCACTTTGGCAAAACAGCCAAAGAGAATATGACAACGCCAACAAATTAAGAAGCACAAAAGCAGAATAAATCGTTGGCAAAAGCAAACCAATGAAACAAAAACATTTACGTGAAAATATCATTTACCTTCTCTTTGTTGGGTAATGTTTGGGTCCTGGTTAAGGAGTCATTTCCATTAATACTGATCAGTTCTGCATCCACAGGGGGACACGATGCGGGGAAAACCACTACGTCACTCTTCAGTGTGTCTGAGCTAAAACACACGTCATACTGCTGAGTAGATTTAGAGTAAGACCAGCTCCCATCAGGGTGGGTGGTGATCATTGGAGCGGTGTACCTTCTGAAACTGTCATCTGTCCTGTGGCATTTTACAGCTATTAAACTGATGAGGGTCAGTAAAAATATCACTGACACCGAGGCAATAGCTATCAACAAATACAGGTTTAAATCAGAGAAGCTTTCCGTTTTTCTCGGCACATTTCTGATTTGAGTCTGGATTTCACCGGTAATTTCAACCACCACTACATCAATTGACACAGTTGCTGACAGTGAGGGTTCGCCGTTATCAGAAATCAACACGACCAACGGGTGTGTTTTCAGGTCATTGTCACTCATTCGCCTCTTTGTCCTAAGTTCCCCGGTGCTCGTTCCGATTCGGAAGAGGTTGGTTCCTTTGGGCTCAGATATGTGATAAGAAAGCAGTGCATTGTAGCCAGAGTCGGCGTCTACAGCCCTGATCTTGGCCACAAAGTAGCCCGCTTCAGCAGAATAGGGAATGTTCTCAGTGATAACAGACCCATGATCAGAAAATGGTGGGAGAATCCCAGGACTGTTGTCATTCTCATCCAGGATAAAAACGTTCACTGTTAGGTTGCTGCTGAGTGGAGGAACACCAGAGTCTGTAGCCTGAACCTTCAACTGGAATGTTTTTATCTCTTCATAGTTAAAAGACTGCAGGCTGGCGATATCCCCAGACACTGAGTTTATACTGACCAATGCAGACAGCTGGACCATGTTGCTGGTGCTTTCTAATAATGAGTAGGACACTTGTCCATGCTCATTACTGTCAGCATCGAGTGCACACACAGATGTGAGTATCTCTCCTACATGACTGTTCTCTTTCACATAAACATTAATCACTGGTTCTGAGAAGCGAGGAGGATTGTCATTCACATCAGAAACGTGTACAGTAATAATGCTGGTGCTGGAGAGAGGCGGGGTCCCTTCATCCGTAGCTGTGATGGTGACATTGTACTGAGAAACACTCTCTCTGTCTAGAGGCCCGTCTACCACTAGAGAGTAGTAGTTTTTATAATTTGTTTCCAGTCGAAAGGGGAGGTTATTTGAGATATTACACTTCACTACTCCATTTTCCCCACCATCTTTATCGACGACTGACACCAGAGCAATGGCAGTGCCCGTCTTAGCGTCCTCCTTCACGGTGTCTAAAAGTGACGTCACAGTGATGTCAGGGGCGTTGTCGTTTACATCCAAAACCTCTATCAATACTTTTGAATGAGACGTCATTGGTGGGTTTGCTCCATCGTTAACTTCAGCACGGATCTCAAAAGCATTAGTCCTTTCAAAGTCAATCATTCCTTTAGTGGTAATTGTACCGGTCTTTGGATCAATCCAAAAAATGCTAAATACATTTTCTTGGCCAAGCCTTCTGAAAGAAAAAGTCATTTCGCCATTTACACCTGCGTCTAAATCCGTAGCATTCAAGGTTATTATCGAGCTTCCAATGGGGACGTTTTCATAAATACTTGCTTTATACAAAGAGGTACTGAAAATAGGAGGATTATCATTAATATCTAAAACATTTACTATTATGGCCATACTGCCAGACTTTGCAGGACTTCCCCCATCTATAGCCGTCAGTGAGAGCTGGATAACGGGCTGTTTCTCTCGGTCTAAAGCTCTCTGCAGCACTAACTCAGCAGAAACACCTTCTCTTCCTGTATGCACCGCTAATGAAAAAAAATCATTAGAACTAAGTTTGTATGTATTAATGCCATTCTTGCCGACATCCAAATCAGTGGCTTCTAGCAACGAAAATCGAACACCCGGTGAAGCGTTTTCAGTTATATTTACATCCTGTGACGAGGTGAAAAAAGATGGGGCATTATCATTAACATCTAGAATATTAATTTCTACACTGTAAAGCTTCAACGGATTATTGATAATGGCCTCCACACTGACAGTACATTTAGAAGCCCTTGCACATAGCTCCTCTCTGTCTATTCTCTCATTCACATACAAAACACCAGTCTTCCTATTTACCTCGAAATACTTTCTCTTAGACCCGGTGACGATCTGAAACATACGGGAGTCCAAATCCAGGACATTTAGGTTAAGATCCTTAGCGATGTTTCCCACAGACGTCCCGGGGTTAACCTCCTCTGAGACAGAGTAGGAGAGCTGACCAGACACCGCATCCCAGAAACATTCCAGCGACACCAGCACTAAATACGTCACAACAGAGCTCCTTCTATTCCATGAAGACATAATTCCACCGAATAAGACAACTACAGATCCAAATATGAACATATCCGTAAAACATGGAAGGTTTTCAAGATTGTATGTGACAAATCCTGTGCCATTTGGAGATGGTACAAACTCTGATGTAAGCTCTGACGATTCTCTGTCTTCCCATTCTGCGTCTGTTTGTAACAAAGCCACAAGATATTTTCTCAACCCCTGAAACCAGGAGGGGTCTACAAACCCCAATGAATATTACTCACATTAACGGTCAACAGTGACGCCAAGTGGTGAAAAACGTGACAGTCATGAGTACACGCGCAAGTGGCAGTAAAACCCAGCAGATGATGTGCACGAGACGTACTCATTTTGCTCTCATTGAATCGGAATAAAAGCATTTCAGTTGTGTGAACAAATAGCAATAGTGAATAGTGAATGTGAATATCTGAACGCAGGGGTGGGGAGGAAACGGAGTGGCTTTCAGCACTGCGGACAGCGCCAGAATTCATCCATGCTGCATCAGAGAAAAAACATCAAGGTGTTTGTGACTGTGCTTGTATGTGTTCACACAATTGAAAAGCTTTTATTCCAATTCAATGATAGCAAAATGAGTTTCCACCACAGCCCATAGAAAACCCTCATGGATGACTAATTAACAGTGATTTAAAAGTAGAAAACCCTTATGGATGACTAATTAACAGTGATTTAAAAGTCCCCGTCAACCGTCTCTCTGGACGGTTGTTTCCTAGAACACTGACAATTACTTACTTTTGTAGCATTTCTGCATCATTCAATAAAGGAGGGCTGTTTAATAATTCAGTGTATATGGGTCTACCTCGCTATGGTTTGAATTAACAACATATACAGCATCAGTCAAAATGTGTGAGTCCAAACCTTAGACTGGTATTGTGTATCAGTGGAGAAACGTTGTGTATCAGTGGAGAAACGTTGTGTATCAGTGGAGAAACGTTGTGTATCAGTGGAGAAAATCTCATAATAAACAAGCTCATCGCCCATCAATCCACCCCTCTCGCCCCCTCTCCACCTCCCTCCCTCTTTGTCTTTTTGTGTTTTCTTTCTTCCTCTCTCTCGCTTGCACACACACACACACACACACAAACCCCTGAAGGGCATAACTGGGCCATGATGGTGGCCTGCCTGGGTTGTGTTGCTCTGCTCATTGATGCAGGGCCAGCTGTGCTTTGCTCTCCACAGATTTCTGGGTATTGTGGTGTGTTTTCTCCGTGTTACCCTGTATCTCCACGGAGAGAACGGTTGGGTGCTTACGGGCGCTTCATCGTGTGTAATCCTAGGATTAGGCCCTGGTTGCAGGGGCTCCTGTCCCAGAACCGTTCAGTGGAGAACATGAAATATTAATAATCATAATATTCTCAGTCATAATCGTCTTCCCCCAGTGTCCAATAACGATAATAGCCTGGTGGGCGGCTCTGACCTGATCAGAAAATGTATAGGTCACGTCAGTAGTGACAGGAGCAAACAGAGTATAGACCTACATGCACAGGAATGAATCCTTCTTGCACACACATACACATTTTCAGTTACACCCACACACAAATACACAAGCAAACACCCACAAATGTTTGCCTTTCTGTTCTTGTGGTAACTGGAGACCTTGATCCAGAAATCCAAGTTTTTCCAATTTCTGAGCCCTAAACATAACCTTTATCCCTACCCTCACCCCAAACTTAACCTTAATAACCTACGTACAAGCATGCCAATATCACAGAAACGCACACACAAACCCTATCTGCTAGACAGCACAGTCCACTGATTTGGGGCTAAGTGTGTGTCATAGTCTAATAAACATCTTGTTGATCCCTGATCTATCCAGCTGAGTCAAACAGAACTACAAACACACAGCTAAAGCCAAACAGAACTACAAACACACAGCTAAAGCCAAACAGAACTACAAACACACAGCTAAAGCCAAACAGAACTACAAACACACAGCTAAAGCCAAACAGAACTACAAACACACAGCTAAAGCCAAACAGAACTACAAACAGAAAGCTGAACTATACTCTCTAAAACTTATGTTTTAAAGCAGTAGTGTTGCCTTTACATCCCACACTTTAAGACGCACAGTGGACAAATCAATAGTGCCTCGTGACTGATAATAGTGCTTGCATTTGTAGCAGTTTTGTAGCATGGTAACTGGATGTAAGCTTATCAACGCGGCAAATATTGATCAATCAACAGTCCTGTGTTTTCCACCAGCTAAAGGATGACACATGCCTGCACATACCAATCAATGCACTACAGTAAACTCAATGCTATCTGACCCGTATCCTAAAATAACCACAGCCACCAGTTCAGTAGCCTTTTTGAAGTAACGCACGCTATGTTTATTATTTGTGTGGTTTTCTTCCCAGCACTGACTTTTGCCGATAACTAATTAATTGAGTAGTGTATTTAATACTACTGAGTTGTGTGCTCCACGTATCTTCTTAAAATATATGCAATAACTGTAGGTTGGGTGGGTTTGGATGAGAACATCTGCTAAATGTCTAAAGTGTAGTAAACCTCAAACAGAGCATGATGAGTGATTCGTCTGCTGAGATATGAAATACACTGATGTCACAGAGCAATGCAAACACACTTTACTGCTGATGGGCTGGGCCATAGAGGATCCACAGAGAGATCAGTGAAAACATTTAGCAATACAATCCTGTGAGCATGTACAAACACACACACACACACACACAACCTGAGGCATGAACACAAGTAAAAACACAACAACCTCCCCAAACAAATGCACACATAAAGTCACCTCCAAGTATTGGAACCCATGATCTAAATATTCATTTTTCAGTAAAACAAAATAGGATGTTCAAAATGTAGATTTTGTAGTAAATTAACAATCTCTTTACAGTTTTGCTGGACAATCAACACGCAGTGCCACCCAAATGTCCTGATACTTATTGAAGTTCAGGATGCTGTTAACCTCAGATATAAGTAGGAGGTACTTTACTGCTTCTGTTTTTGACAGAAAACCCACCCCTGGTGCACATAGACAATACTGTAAGTAAAAATTAAGCAATCATTTTATATATAAACTGACTCTAGCTCTGCAGCTCTTGCTAAACAGCACTTCGGTCGGGAGGCTGACACTTAAGAGCTACACCTTAAGCATGCATGAAAAAGGTAATGGCGTTAATTCTGACACCATTCTTTGTATAAATAAAATAAATGAATATAATTCTATCTGCCTGTTTGCCTGTCTCTGTGTATTATCAACCAGAAGAGGGAGTGAGAGAGGTTGCGTACCAACAACCAGTGTTTTGGCTGGGCATGTGGGGAAGAATGGAGTGTGTGTGTGTGTGTGTGTGTGTAAGAGAGAGTGTGTCTTGCTGTTAGGGTGTGTTTAGGAGGAGCACTGGTTGAGTACTCATGCTTATCTTTTTTGTAAAACAAAGGTAGAATTTTCTGTAATACATGTTTGGTGCGTGAGTGTCCATGTGTGACTGTGTGTGTGTGTGTGTGTGTGTGTGTGTGTGTGTGTGTCTGTGTAGCACATCGAGGATGGATGGGGGAGGGTGATAGAGAAACAGGCGTGTCTCCCTCCACTTTCCTTCTGCGCAGCTCTCCGGTCGCCATAGCAACCACATCTCACCATGAGGGAGCGGGGGCTGAGGACATGTGCACACACACTCCAGAACACACACACACACACACAGCTGGAGGCAGTTGAGAGTATGAATGATAACACAACACCTTAAGGATCTCCTCCAATCTACTCTACTCTCCAGTACAAAGGGACATCCCAATCTGTTCATTTCTCATTCACACTGCCCTGTTACCTCCCAGCACAAAGCATACTCACCACCTTGATTATGTGAGTTCTAAACAAACACTAACACACACACACACACACACACACACACACATGCACACATGGCTGTTGCTGGCCTCCTCACGCACTGCTAATGGATCTCTGCAGCAGCGTATTCACTGTGACAGCAGCAGCTAGCAGCTCCCCATCTGACCTCCACACCCCCAGAGACAGGCTGACCTTCTCTCCCTCAGCCTGCCCGGTTCGCTACACCCTCACTGGGCCCAGGCTCCAGGGATCTCCCCCTATCTGTGGTAACCACACACAGTGTCGCTACATCCCTTAATGGGGAGAGATGCTCATCCAGACACACGTCATTGTACCACTGCACAGGTCCAGTACGTCGGTTCACCTCCTGCACGGGCTTTTGTAGCACCAGACCTCCCAGCAGATCACAGGAAGACATACCAGACCAACGCATAGCTCTGCCGCAGTGTCTGTGAAGCCCTGCTGACCACGACATAATACAGACTGCTGACTCACTGATTCCCACAACAGCTGGAAGGAACACTATCAGTGCAACTCATAGAGACCAGCCTTTCAGAGTTCTAGGCCTCCTTGATGTGTCCCCATCCTGCAACAAGAGGGGAGCTACGGAGACGCCAGCCCTCTGTAGGCCTGTGTAAGACCATGGAGCAGGGCGGTGCTCTCACAGCATAATCAGCATAGCCACACCCTACTGCAGGATAATGTTAATGATAAGCACAGTACCGCACCAGGAAGGGAGAGAGAAGAGGAGGAAGGCAGAGAGAGGGGGAGGAAGGGAGAGGGGGAAGAAACGAGAGAGAGAGGAGGTTAAGGGCTGAGAGGGAGAGAAATAATAATGGGGAGAGAAACAAAACAGGGGCAGATAAAATAAATGAGAGCAGAATGGGAAAAACAGAGGAAGAAGAGAGGCAGAAGAGAAGAAGGCGATGGAGAAATGTAATGACATCACACAGAGGAAAAGTCAAACAGACTTAACCACTAAGTCTTATTATATCACAGGGCAGATTGCTTAATCTTTTCATTTATTTTTCATAACCACAAATTATTCATACAGAACCTCACGGACACACACAAACATAAGACACCAAACACACACATCATCTATGAGGGATGAATTACTCCCTGTATTTAATCCAACTCGCACTCAATCATTTATTTCCAAATCTGCTCTGCTTTCCCCTGGTTACTGGAGTAAGTAGGACAGGGGCGGGACCAGGAAGGGGAAGAAGATGAAAATCAGGACACAGCAATATGGAGCATGCTCACACACACCCCGCAGATACCACTACTGACAGTGGCCAAACACAACACTCACTCACAGGGAAAATAAACGTCCCAATGCCCACGAGGCCTCCGGCTCACATCATTAGCCACTACACCGTGACAGTAAAACCTAGCATCGTACCGCGGCTAAAATCCCATACGTGTCCATCTGGGTTTCATCATGTGCGTTACAATAGAAAGACACAAAAGTCACACTGTAGCTATCGGTAATCATAGCGATTAACCGTACATTAGGAAACGCAACCACGTGGACGCCAAACAAAAAGCAATTATTAAAGTCAACAGAGAACAATGTGTTGTTGTAGCTGCAGAGCTGAATCTCATTGGCATTCAGTGCGGCAGTGAGTGGGTTAGCAGTTTAGCTGCAGGGAAGGAAGCATGGAGAGGATTTGGAACATAAACAAGCCAACAAAAACTATCACAGGCAGGAGAGAGCAGTTGGG
The DNA here is from genome assembly GCA_016801175.1 of Esox masquinongy. Taxonomy (NCBI): domain Eukaryota; kingdom Metazoa; phylum Chordata; class Actinopteri; order Esociformes; family Esocidae; genus Esox; species Esox masquinongy. The sequence goes on along the minus strand of JACXGI010001219.1, from coordinate 7,050 downwards.
ACTAGACACCTGCCAACTAGACGATGTTTAACTGTGTGTGTATGTGTCTGTTTGTGTGCGTGATTTAACTCAGTGGCAATACTTTGTATCAGGAGTTTCATAAAAGACATACATGCAATCCGTGAAATAGATTGCTATAGCATTAGTAGACAGAGGCCTGGGCCCTGTGCTGAAGGAAAACAACCATGCCATTAAAACCAAGGCTAGGATTTGCCATTGCATTGGCTATCCGCAACAATAAACATCAGCATTCGCCACTCTTACAGGCTGAACAAACACTGCATGCCTAGAACAGGCCCTTCGATTGGTTGTCAGGCCGGCACAGGCTGGGGAGGGGACACAGGTGGTGTCCGACGGATTTGCATTCCCCCCTCGGACCACCCCATGAAGAGTAAGCTCTCCACAGCATAACAGATTCTCTACCCCCACCAACACCCTTTACCCTTTAACCCCACTGACACACATGCTTCCCCCCTCCCTCCTATCCCCATGGGAACTACCATGCACCAAGGACAGGGACTCCACAAGGACAGACTGGGCATCTATCATATAAACACGCTGTGGGTGTGTCAGTGACACAGTGACACACCAGTAACACACTTCTAGAGAGACGCTGAAGACAAGAGACTGGGACCACATGTATATCTTGGTAACACACAGAGACAGGTAGAATTAGGGGTTTACCGTACCGTTAACTTTCTGGGTTGTGTGTGTGAGAGAGACTGGGGGCGACTTCGGGGGTCTTGCCTTAATGTATCACTTCTCATCTGTATCCAAAAGAGAAACACAATCAACATCTGAAGGCACAAACATTAGGATCTGCCGACCGCCATCACCAAGGCTCACAGGGAAAAATGCAAACATACGATGTTCCAAGAAGGCAGTCGCAGTCAGACTGCGAAAAGAATACTGGTGAAAATCCCAAACCATTTGCTGTTGTTACACATGCACGGTTATGGGTATGGGCACACACACACACACACTTGAGTGATCAGAACCACCATGTAGCTAATCAATACAGACACACAAACATACTGGCAACAGGCAATAATACAGCTCTGAACACAGAGTAAATCATTGAACACACACAGCGATCATGACAGTTCAGCCTTCAACCAGCAGAGGGAGATTTTTCCTTGAGTTCCTTTGTTCATGCTACATCCTGGATCTCTGCTGGAAATGACATGATGAGATCCTCCATGCAAGCACACACTCTCTCACCCACACACACAAATCAGCATATTACCTCACAAAAACATTCTCACTCGGACACACGTCACATAAACTACACAGTTATTAAACCTGCCTGGGATGTTGCCATCCCACTGTCTCTCTATCTCTCCTGCGGAAATGAAAAAAGACAAACAGATCTGCGTGCCTGCCTAACAACACTCAGCAAGCTCTTGACGAGATACTCATCAAACACCACCACTGGCAGCAGATACCGAGCACATCAGCATTTTCACAGCAAACAGAACCCGAGCCCATTGGGTTCTCGCCCGACAGTCTAATCATGGACGCGGAAGCTGTGTTGCCCTCCCGTCAGACAGATTACGGGACAGCAGTGCACACCTGATGTTTTCAGTAACACCAGCCTCTTTCATACCAACTAGGAGGTACGCTGGCGGTGGGCTGTGAGTGCACGGCAGGTCCAACCTTAGTGCACGAGGCCTTGGCCCACTTCCTCAGATAACACACTTAATAATGCAGTGGAGCAGTGGTCTGCTGGGAGTCGTCGGATGGCATTTGAAATGGTTCCTCAGCCTGCTCCACTTTCCCCTCCCCCACAAAAAAAAAGAATTCATGAAATAACAAGTAAATAGTTCCCCACACTAGTTCTCTCTTCGGTTCTTCTCTGAAAACATTCTACATTCAAAGCATAATCGCCTACACAGACGTCTCCCCAACCGACGTCTTCCGACCATCAAAAGCTTCTCGTAATCTGATAAGTACAGTTTGGAGGTTCACGATCAGAAGTGATGCCTCCTTTTAAAGTTTTTCTTAACTTAGTTTGTGAGTGCAACCCAATAGGACCTAAAGCCCAGTTAATCTAGGTTGTTTTTAACATTTAGTTGTGCCATTTGAGCAACGAAACATCTGTCGCCTGTACCTTTCAGAGAGACTGTGGAAGAAAGAAGAGAGAGAAGGGAGAGAGGAGAAAGGTGCGAGAGAGAAAGAAGATAGAGAACAAGTAAGGAAGGAGGTAGAAAGATGAAGATTACAGGAGGACAGAAAGACTGACACTGCTGTTACAAAGACAGACACTGCTGTGAGGAAGACTGACACTGCTGTTACAAAGACCTACAACACAGTTAGGAAGATGGACAAATCTATGAGAAAGTCTGATAACTGACAATGCTGTGAGAAAAACTGATCAATAAGTGACAACACTGTGATAAAGACTGACAACGCTGTGAGAAAGACTGATAACTGACAACACAGTGAGAAAGGTGAACAATTAACCCACAAAGGACAAAAAACAAAAGGAAAAAGACAGGCCTAAGCAAAGAACGAGGAGGAGAAGGAGCTAGAGTAGAGGTCGAAGAATAGGCAACAGCAAACATCTCCTCAGAGACTAACAGTGGCCCACTTTGTTCTGTATGTATCTGCTCTACTTTTATAAATCCACATGGCAACATTAAGATGATTCCCTCTAATCGCATTACACAAACCCCAAAGTGGAATTATCACTTACACACTGTTAACGGACGCCCTAATCCTGGAAAACCCGGAATACTGACAGCAACCGGGGTATGGAAGTATTAACGGGAACCAGAATCAACCGTGACACCAGCAGGAACAGGGAGCATTGTGTGTTTGTAGCAGGATCTCGACAAGGTCAGAGGAAGTCCAACAAAACAAGTGGCACAAAAACTTTGCTACAGAACTATGGAACTATGTTAGAGGACACCGGAAAGGGAATGAGGATTAGATATTTGGAAGTAAACAGGAGATTAACAGACCAACCACATGACCATGCCACTGAACTCTCTCCTCCAATCACAAACAGCCTAGAAGGAAGCAGAATTACAGTACATGTTATGCTTAGGTGATTTACTTGTTTTTGTTTTTTTTTTGTTTGAAAATAGTATATGACTGTTATACGGGTAAGACTTTGGTTTTGTTATCCAGTGTGAGGCATTGTGGATAACATGGTATCTGGCTTACTCTATCAGAGCAGCTGATCTAGTATGATGACACATGGGGATCACTAAACCAGCTATCCTCCATCATCTCATTACTGGCAATGACACACCGCTGCTACCCATATTATCCATCCATGTCAGAACGTTGTATGACACAGGACTGAGAGGATCGTCTCATCAGAACACTGTATGACATGTGACTGAAAGAATCAGAATGCTGTCTGAAACATGACTGTGAGTATTGTCTCATTGAAGTACTTCATGACTGATGAATAACTGAAACGTCTCATCAGAACACTGTATGACACAACACTGAGAGGATCATCTCATTAGAACGCTGTATGACACAGGACTGAGAGGATCCTCTCATCAGAACACTGTATGAAAACAGGACAAAGAGGAGCCACTCATCAGAACGCTGTATGACACAGGATTGAGAGGAGCATCTCATCAGAACACTGTATGACACAGGACTGAGAGGAGCTTCTCATCAGAGCACTGTATGACACAGGACTGAGAGGAGCTTCTCATCAGAGCACTGTATGACATAAGACTGAGAGGAGCTTCTCATCAGAGCACTGTATGACACAGAACTGAGAGGAGCATCTCATCAGAGCACTGTATGACATAAGACTGAGAGGAGCTTCTCATCAGTGCACTGTATGACACAGAACTGAGAGGAGCATCTCATCAGAACACTGTATGACCCAGGACTGAGAGGATAGACAGGGGCCTGCAGTCTAGTGCTGTGGGTGTGTAGTGACCCCTACATGTACTTAACCCTAGTGATGCGCAAACATGGACATTATGTGCACAGACTTGCACAAACACTGTAGTTATCATACACCCACAGCCATACAATCAGCAGCAACATGTTAAATATTAACAGAGTCAAACTGCAAAGAAAAGTGCTGTAGGTAAACACAGAGACAGTAACACACACCTTCAACCCTCACAAACCATGTCGTCAACACTACCATAACTGTCAAAACCAGTTAGCTGTCAGAACTCATTCAGAACAAAACAGAGACACCCAGGAACTCCCCACACAGACACAGTGCAACGTTTAGAAGCCTGAGACTTCTGAGGCAGAGAGTGAGGCAGTAAATCTTCCCTTCCACTGTCCGCCTCACAAACACACACGGGTGACAGGGAACAACATACTTGAATATTTAACCCCGCTCACAGCTCCAGTCCATATAGACAAGACATGTGACAGGGATGTGGAGAAGAGAGACAGAGACAAGGCAGAACACAGCAAATTAGGTCAGTCAGACAGAGAGAGGCTGAGAGACAGACAGAGAGCTGGAGAGAGTGAGTGATAAGTGCAGAGAGGTTTGGAATGAGGTGAGGACTTCTCATACAAATAAAGAGACCGATTGACTTCAGGTAGCAAAGAAGAGAGGAGAAGAGATGATAAAAGGAAAAGACAATGGAGAGGAAAGCAAATGGGGGTATAATAGTTGAGATAAAATGGGAGAAGAAACAGGTAAGATAAACAAACAACTAAATAAGGATAAATGAAAAGGAGACAGTGTGGGAGTAGAGGATCCATCCAATAAAGCAAGCAGAGAAAGACGTCAGCCATTTTATTTCAGACTGCACTCACACTAGGAGACAGAGCGGGGTGTGAGAGTGAGAGAGAGAAAGAGAAAGGGAGAGAATGATGAGGGAGAAATAGACTGTGTGGGAGGAGGTCCAGATAGCAAGATCAGCTGTGTAAAATGGAGAGGGAAAACGACAAGTGAATGAAAAGATGTGTGGAGAAGGGATGGAACAAAATGAAAACAGAAGGGCAGCCAGAAACAGAGGCTAAGAAAGACCATGGCTGTTTTAATAAGGTGTGAGCAGGGAGAGAGGAAGGAGTCTCAACGCGTAACACTCACCCACTACATCCATGTCCCACTGTTACAGTTCATTTCAATTGCTTTGGCACAATTCTCAAATGTTAATGAATATTTTCAAAACAACATGTGCAAACCTCCAAACCAATAAGCAATTGTTCACAACAGATTTTAATTTCTCATTCTTTTAAATGAATTGCAAATGTTTTAGCACATCTATGCAAATTAGTAAGTACAATTGTCTTCAATTTGCACAATTACCAATTGAATATATCTTGCTGATCAAAACCGATTATGTTACTTGTCAGTTGAAAGTTGCACTCTCCAAAACATGAATGAATTATTTCATTGTGTATAGTCCATTCTATTGTCACAATCTGTCAGGCACATATACCATGAATATTGTTACAGTAATATGGATTTTTTGTAACATCCGCTAAATTTATCAAAGCAGAACATTTCAGGGGATGGTTACAGCATGCAAGAAGATTTTTCTCCAGTTGCATAGCAAGGGAAGATATAAGGTGCTATGTTGATCCACAGAACATCCAGTGAGGTGGAATCTTTAGTTTAGCAATCCAGCTTTACTGCGTTACAGTGTTAGGCTATACATTATTTTCCTTTTTTGTGTTGATGTATTTCTGTATTATATTTTGCTGTGTACGTTTCTGTTTACTGTGGTTTAAGACAATTACTTTAGGTAAATACCAGCACAGGAAAAATGTCCATGGAAATGTGAGTGCAATGTGTAATGTAACACCTTGTACTATTGAAATCAGCATCTCAAAAGTATTCCGTTTGATCCACAATAGCATTCAGTTAGCTAGACAAAAATAACATTCTAGTACCGTAAACATTCAGTGGCAATGAAAAAATAGTACAAGACTGAAATGTGGATATAAGGAATATTTACAAGGTCCACTGCCATACTGACAAAACATCTAAACATTTTGACCATCATTATTAACACAACGCCAAAGTAACTTTTCATTTTGAGGGCTTTGAGTTTCTAGATGACACAATAACTTTGATTTGAAGCATGAGTTAAATGTTCTGGGTGAGTTTTGACCTTTTGCAGGTGAGCGATGGTGTTGTGCTGTATCATATAAGCTATTTCGACAAATGCACCAAGAGCTTTGAGAATGATAACACTGTTTCAAGAAATGAGCCAAAGCAATTGAGAAAAACTGTAATTCACACAAGACAGCTACTAGGTAAGATGGAGGGAAAGATGGATACAGCATTCACTGACTGAAGCACTAGCCAGACTGCACACATACAAAGAAACAGACAGACAGACACAGACATAGACAGACACAGACAGGCCCAAGAGTGGGAGATAGAATGATAGATAAATAGGTTTGACAGTCAACAAAAATGGTTGTCTAGCTGACGTTTTACTGTAAAATATCTTTATTATAATGAACAAAACATTTACCAAAAAACTGCCCACAGACAAGACTTAGAGAAAAATAAGTAGCTACATGTGGGATAGATGACTCACTCATTACGTCCAGGCCAGGAGTCGTGAGCAGCTATTTCTAGGAAAAAGAGGCTGAGAATGTATCAAACAGAGACATTTTGCAACGTAGGCAAATTAAGATAGATACAGAGAAGCAAATACCGTAATGTTGTTCCCCTAGTAACCTGTGAATATATCAGGTCAAGCATGATGCGCGCACCCACACACACACACACACACACACACACACACAGGTTGTTCATGTGTGTGTAATGCCTGGCCTGTGTAATTTAGAAATCTTCTTATATGAGAATGGGCTCCAACTCAGATTACTCCCTGTATTCTCTCTCTGTTCCATTTGCCTGAACAGATAATTGCAGTGCATGCACGTGTGTTTAAGGCTGTGTATGTGATTGTGTTGGCGGTGGGGTCAGGGGTATATGTTTCTATGTGTTTAAGGCTGTGTATGTGATTGTGTTGGGGGTGGGGTCAGGGGTATATGTTTCTATGTGTTTAAGGCTGTGTATGTGATTGTGTTGGGGGTGGGGTCAGGGGTATATGTTTCTATGTGTTTAAGGCTGTGTATGTGATTGTGTTG
>JACXGI010001218.1:84820-99920 GCA_016801175.1 Esox masquinongy | reverse complement strand
AAAGGGTCAGGAGAGGGGGGTGGATACTCTGCCTATGAGTACTGTCCTTCATGCTTATCTTGTTTGGGAATGGCATTCCAAGAGCGTGACGTATGTTGGCACCAAGCAGCCGGCATCCCATGATGTTTGGATGAACCCCATCAGGTCTAAAGCGGTCTTTACAGTTCCAAAAAATATTGAAATTGTCAATAAACCTTATTCCATGGTTGAGGCATGCCGATGTCAGCCACATATTCAGCCCAAGGAGTTTGCTAAAAGATTCAATTCCTTTCCCCAAGGTTGGAATGGGGCCTGAGATGAAAACATGTTGTTGAAAGTTGTTTATTTTCTCCAGTAGTATAGAAAAATCCTTTTTCAGGATCTCAGAGCCAGTTTTGCTTTGTAGAATGTCAGAAGACCCAGTGTGGATAATAATCTGCATGTTGCTTGGATGTGTAGAGAGAATAACTGGCAACATTTCTGTTAGCTGTCTGACCGATGTGTCAGCCATGGTTAGGTTTTCAGTCTTTGCCATTCTGATATGCTTGGTTATGTCGTCCCCAGTCAAGGTAGTATCTGGCTTATCAGATGTGGAGTTAGCAAAGTTTCTTCTTTCCCTCGTCCTATCAGTGGTTTTAGGGCTATTTCTTGGATTTTGGTTAGCCCTAATGCTAGTCTTGTGGTTAGCTTCCCTAATTTCATTTACACACATTTTGTTCCGAGTCAGTGGTTTGTACCTGTTTTGCAGTGTAAGTTCAGGTGGTGGATTGAGGGTTGGTGCTCTCTTATTTGATTTCTTGCTGGATTTGCCTCTGCGGCGCACGACATCAGACCAAGTCCCCGCTGGAGTTGATGCCTTCGGTCTAGCCCCGGTGCTGTGCCAGTAAGATGTGTCATTGGGGAAGGCTGGTTTGAAAGCCTCTGCGGTTAATCCAGTGGCATTAGCACATGTCCAGGGGAGAGTGTCAGCCAGGTCCGTGACAGAGTGGTCAAGATTTGAAGTAATCCCTTGTATATCAATCTGTGTCTGTCCGTTAGCATTTGGTAGCTCAACCCCTAGAGTAGCTGCTACAGAGTCAATGAATTGTTCACTCTCACGTATTTCAAGCTGTGTTATCGTCTCATTCAGCCGTTCGCTCTGAAATTGCTCTGATCTGTTCACCAGTTTTGACTTCATTCTATCAAGTATAGGGAAATCTTTAGAGTTCTCTAGCCTTAGGTTAGCCTGTTTTGCTATGTTAGCGTTAGCATTTGTTGATTCACCTACTGGACAGGACCCACAGTCCGAACGGAGGAGCGCTCTGGTGACTAAATCTTTTTTGATCCGTTGATCCGTTCCTCCAACAGCTGTCTTAGCTCCTCCATCATAAAATCACTCAAAAATACTAAAGAATTATGCTGAGCTCCTCTTTTAAAAATTACATAAAATTGTAAAAATTTGATTAAAACAATTATAGAACAAAAATGAAACAAATGTAAAAGATTTAAAGAAGATTAAAAGAAAATTAAAAAGTAAGAAAAGAAAGAAAGGTTGGCAAAAGGCAGGAAGCAGGAGAGTTGCGTTATGCGACTAACAGGCATGAAAGCAGGGGGCAGAGCCAACAACAACATCAGAGCCAACAACAAAATCCACACATAGGCAACTAGGCAAGCTAGAAGGCTGCTACGTGTCAAAGAACAGGCTCATTATGGCGAACTCGAAATCTGATTGGTTGAAGAATATGACAAACAACATCCTCCCCATTTGCATCAACAGAAGATGGGATTCACTCAATTCTATAGGCCTCAGGGTAGATTTTGACCCGGAAACAGCACATGTGGACAATCTGATTGGATAAAATCTCTGATTTATCTGAGCTGCACTGGAAACAGCACAACCGAGGGAGAGAAAAACAATTAAACTACGTCAGCAGACTGATGGGAACGAACTTACATATAACTTTAATGAAAATATATATTCTGACATCACTAGGCTAGCAAAAAAGGCCTCTGGTCAGCAGCAGTATCGAAAAATATCTTCTCGTACCGAATAATAATTTTATCAAGTCGTCATTGTTTTGTGGTTATTAGCCACATAAAATGTTAACAGGCATGTCATTAATTACCATTTCTGATATTTTTGACGTAGTTAAAAAATATGACCAGTTACCGTGAACCTTACTATTTTGTTCAATAGCATTATATTTCGTTTTTATTGATGTTGCAAATGACAGATTAAAGACTACCTACCTTACTTGCCTTCCGGTAAAGAAAAAAGACTGATCAACTTAACATTACATGATGTTTGGTCTGTCGCACATGTGGTATTTCACGATTTACAACTTGTCTGCTAAAGTTTGTTTATCGAACAAAGTCAGATACAGGTGACAAGATGAGTGACTCAGAGACAGGAAGGTAATCAAGATTTGAACTTCCGGTTAGATTGGTGAATCGTCTTGTTCAACCATCTTTGGTCGCAGAGACATTTGATCCCAGAATCCAGTGGAATGAAAAAAACATGGCTACACACGTAGACAGTAATTAGCCAAAAAAGCTCAATGTAACCTTCATAAAGGTGTTTTTCACTGATCGTATTTGTCCATTACTAAATATGCAAGAATCGGAGTTCATTATTTTTCACAATCTTTAGTGAAACTATGAATAATCACGTAAATGAAGGCATTATTATCACAAACCGTTGTCTGATAGTTAGCATATGTTTTATTGATACAACAAGTGGAGTGATACTCAGGAAAATAACACATCTTAGATAATTATTCAGTATAATCCTTAACAGAACGACTGCCCTAAATAGTTTCAAAATATAATTTTAACCAGTTGAAATCAGAATACTGCTCCATATCTAATAAGCAACATGGTGTTATGGGCTGCTGTGGTGGCAATTTTTGTTGTGTCATAATATACAATTCTGGAATTTTCAGTGCATACTGAAATAATGTGCATTAAGAAATCACGCTGAGGGGCCTTCAGTGATATTTCAAAACTTACTTGTGAAAAGGTTTAAATCTGTCATTTGATGCAATAGAAGTAGTGTTTGAAGCGTTTTTCACTAATTCAGAATTGCTGAAAAACTTTTATGCCTGACTTAATGGGTTCCAATTGCAAATATGTTCCTTGGGAGGAGATGGACTTATATACCTCTTTTCAAGATTTTATTTTAAACATGGTGAGCGTGGTGAGCTTGCAAATGTGGGAAAGCTCAATAGCGCCACCATGTGGTTGATAAAAAAAAATCTTTGCAGTCATTATTGTCGTATCATCTTTGTTAACATATGCACCAAGTAGAATTATTATACCTTGTAGGAGATGTGTCTATAAATGTGCAAAACCACGGCGGCTATGTTTTTCAATATATTGGCCTGATTGATATAACTTTTGAAGACCATTGTCCATAGATGCCAACTATGAAGGTACGTGAAGATCGGTCCTTAGGTGCCAGAGGAGATGATTTTCAAGTGTTCTTCACAAATTCAAAATGGCCGCCAAACCCTTAAAGCAAAGTTAATGAGTCCCAATGGCAAATATGTTCCTTGTGAGGAGGTGCTTATCTACCTCTTCTCAAGGCTGTAACTCAAACGGGGTTAGTATGGTGAACTTGCTAATGTGAAAAACCTCAATAGCGCCACCGTGTGTGTTCTGTCTATCTGGTAAATAAATGCATATTTCAGTATAAGTTCTAAGCCCTTGCTGCCACCTAGTGGTTTCTTCAAGAATTGTAGCCTTAAGGGTAGCAACTTCCTGTTAAGCATAATTTGTGTTTCTGCCAGCTAAAGAGAGGCTACACTACTATGGGTTTTGCATATTTCTAGAATGGGACTTTGGAAAGTATAAGTCTGTAAGTTCTCTTTGTTCTTACTCATTTAATATTTGTCTTTGTAAGAGAAGGTTGCAAAGTGGCAACTACTTATGTTCTTTCTCTTTATCCTAAAGTTCCATTGTGCTAACACTCAGCTAATGTGTTAGCAGTATACCAGTAACATTGTTCTTCCACTGGAAGTCCCGATTGTGCTAAGCTAATTCATTCTAGTACTTAGCTATTTCGAAATGTACTTACCTGATTAGTATGTAGTATGTGGATCCAGAGACATGTATTTGTTAGGTACATATAATCTGCTTAATTACAATGTATGTGAATAATAACTAATATACATTTTCTTTCTTCTGTAATTACAGTTTTACAAAATAAGAATCATCTCAGCAAAGATTCCAGACAGTACTTCTGCCTCTTGGTTCTTTATTGGTGATTTGTTGTTAGCTGTCTGCAGAACATTATACATACACATAATGTGAGGGCAGAACAGTGTGGTTGATAAAAAAATCCTTCCATGTCAACATATGTACCATGTAGAATTATTATACAATTATCCTTGTAGGCGATGTGTCTATATATGTGCAAAACCACGCTGCCTCACATGTTCATTGGTCAATAGCATCCATGTTTTTTGACATACTAGCCTGGCTGATATAACTTTTGAGGACCTTGGTCCCTAGATGTTAAATATCAAAGTACGTGAAGATTGGACATTTGGTGGCAGAGGAGTTAATTTTTAAGTGTTTCAAAAAATCCAAAAAGGCAGAAAATCCATCATGGTGGACTTTATGGGTCCCCGAGGCAAAAATGTTGTCATGTTGTCATCATGAGGAAATACACCAATGTATCAATTTTCAAGACTCTAGTTTAAAATGGGTGGGCATGGTGAGCTTGCAAAAAGTGCAAATTCGGAGGCTTGTGACAGCGCCAACATGAGGCTGACATGCACGCCACTGCACCAGAAGTTGCGGCTTTTGGCCCCTTACTATGATAAAAATTTGGGGACCTTTAAGACATTTTATCTCACAGGAATTTGCAAAAAACACCCTTTTTTCCATAATAATAATAATAATAATTAAAGCGGCAAGCAACATTGAGCTTGTTTCAGCATTCAGCTACTATTGGCCTTATTTCACCACTTTAGATATACATGTGCATCATCTATTCATTAATTCTTTAAATAAAGCATGTATGATATTTCTTGTCCAGTGGTGCCCGCATGTGGCCAGATTGAGCCAAAATTCATACATTAGCTAGATGCATTACCCTGACTGTGTGCCAAAGTAAATCACACTCAGTGATATAAAGAGATAATGCTATCTGGATATTATGGTGCCACCTTGAACTAAAATTGAATTTACTTGATTGTTACATCTTAATAGTGTTGTGGACATGAAATGAATTTATCGTATCATAAACATTGTCAGATTTATATGTATATATGTGTAAAACCACACCCACTTGAATGTTTATTGGTCAATAGCGACCACATTTTTTGACATACGGGTTTGGCTTATACATCCTTTACAGAACTTGGTCTGTAGAAGCCAAATATCAAAGGACGTAAAGATCAGACATTTGTGTCCTAGATTCACCCAACTTATTGTGGGAAGCTTGTGGAAGACTATCCGAAACATTTAACCCAAGTCAAACAATTTAAAGGCAACGCTACCAAATACTAATTGAGTGTATGTCAACTTCAGAATCATTGGGAATGTGATGAAAGAAACAAAAGCAGAAATAAATCATTCACTCTACTATAATTCTGACATTTCACATTCTAAAAAAATGTGGTGATCCTAACTGACCTAAGACAGGGAGTTTTTACAAGAATAAAATGTCAGCAATTGTGAACAATGGAGTTTGGGCTAAGGTGTATGTGAACGTCTGACTTCAACTGTATGCACCATATGACAAGGTACATCACTAATGAGGTGTAGGCTAAGCAATAAGATTATAGGTTAAGCTCAATTGCAAAGACAGTAGCCAGTCATGAAGTCACTGGGACAACAAATGTACAGTACTAGTGAAACATTTGTACACACCGACTCATTCAAGGTTATTTCTTTATCTTTACTATTTTCCTCATTCTAGAATGATAGTGAAGACGTCAAAACAAATATCACTTATGGAATCATGTAGTAACCAATAAAGTGTTAAACAAATCAAAAAACATTTATATTTTAGATTTTTCAAAGTAGCCACCCTTTGCCTTGATGTCAGCTTTGCACACTCTTGGCATTCTTTCTACTGGCTTTATAAGTTAGTCACCTGGAATGCTTTTCCAACTGCCTTGAAGGAGTTCCCACATATGCTAAGCACTTGTTGGCTGCATTTCCTTCACTCTGTGGTCCAACTCATCCCAAAACATCTCAATTGGACTGAGGTCTTGTGATTGTGGAGGCCAGGTTATCTGATGCAGCAGCACCACCCTCCTTCTTGGTCAAATATCTTGATACACACACAGTGTCCTCTGAACAGTTAATGTTGAGATATGTCTGTTACTTGACCACTGTGAAGCTTTTATTTGGGCTGAAATCTGAGGTGCAGTTAATTGCCAATTTTTGAGACTGCTAACTCTAATGAACTTATCCTCTGCAGCACAGGTAACTCTGGGTTTACCTTTCCTGTGGCGGTCCTCATAAGTGACAGTTTCATCCTAGCACTTGATACTGCAATTCAAGAAAGTTCTGGAAATCTTCCAGATTACCTGAACATCATGTCGAAAAGTAATAATTTACTGTGGTATCGCTTTGCTTATTTCAGATGTTCGTGCCATGGTATGGATTACCAAATGTGTGTCAAACCTACTTTGACACAAAACAACTGATTGGCTCCAACGCTATATGAAGGAAAAATTATTCCACAAATTAACTTCTAACTTTCACACTATCTCATTACAATGCATTCCGGGTGACTACCTCATAAAGCTTGTTGAGAAAATGCAAAGAGTTTGCAATGCTGTCATCAAGGCAAAGGGTGGCTACTTTAAACAAATGTACTTTGAGCAGTTTAACACTTGCTATTGTTACTACTTGATTCCATGTGTTATTTCATAGTTTTGATGTCTTCACTATTATCCTACAATGTGTAAATTATGAAAAATAAAGAAATACACTTGAATAAGTAAATGTGAACTATTGCTCTTTCAGTGAATGTGGAAACACTGCAGTACAAAGGAAGTGGGAGCATCAGTTAAACATATCGGCTATTGACTATGCTATCATGCAAAGCCTTTTTCACATTTTCAAAATGGCCTTAAAAACATAAGGGCTGAGCTAATGGGTCCCAATTACAATTATGTTCCTCATGAGGAGATGGACTTATCTGCCTCTTCTCAGGACTCTAACTCAAATGGGGTGAGCGTGGGGAGCTTGCAAACGTGGAAAACCTCAATAACGCCCCTGTGTGGTTGACATAAAATTGCTTGCAGTCATTTTGTCGTATCAACTTTGTCAACATATTGACCAAGAACAATTTTTATGCCATTATCCTTGTAGTAGTAGTGTTCATGTATGTTCAAAACCACACCCATGCACATGTTCTTTGGTCAATAGCGGGCCATGTTTTTTGCCACACTTGCCTGGCTTATAGAACGTTTGAAGACATTGGTCCATAGATGCCGAATGTGAAAGGATGTGAAGATTGGACCTCAGGTGCTGTAGGAGTAGCGTTTTAGGCTATTTTCACAAAATCCAAAATTGCAGAAAATCTAATATGGCAGACTTTATGAGTCCCAATGAGAAAAATGTTCATTGTGAGGAGATGGACCTATGTACCAATTTTCAAGACTCTACATCACATCAGGTGGGTGTGGTGAGGTTTCAAATTTGGCCACTTTGGAGGCTTGCGACAGCACCACCTCAAGGCCAATTTGCAATTGGATTACTTTAGAAGTTGTGGCCTTTGGGCCTTTATTACCATGTATATTTGGGCCTTTTTGTGCTTTTTTATCTCACAGGAATTTCCAAAAAAGGCATTAAAATGGCAGGAGTATAATAATAATGAACTGGTACAAAAACAATAGTGTTTCACCAGTGAACTGCTGAAACACTAATAATGAACCGGAACAAACACAATAGGGTTTCACCAGTGAACTGCTGAAACCCTAAAAAAGTTTCAAAAGCAAAAAGAGGCACTGCAAACAAAGGGGACAGTCCAGCCAAAATTGAGTGGTTGATAGCGAGTTTTGTGTTTTAATACATTTTATGTCCTCGAAATACTTTTTTTAAGCTCTATTACTAAATATTTGATTGCAAAACATTTTTTTTACTTTGAAGACTCGTTTTTGCTTTTAGAACAATTATTTTTGATTAAAAATAAAAAAAGTTTTGCTCTCGACAAAAAGACACAAACGTACCTCCATAGTAACTGGTCATATTGCAATAATTCAGTAGATGGCAGCATCGTTTTGAAACTTCATTTGATTTAAAGCCTACAAGAGGACGAAGAAGAGAGCGAAGAACAGGCGACCATGTTGAATTAGCAAGGACTAACACAATAGCGACGACTTATTTTGAGTGAATTTAAGAATTTAATCCGACAGAAAAACGAGTAATGTTGGCTAATTAGGCCTAGTTGATCTGCCGCAAACAATTTATGAAATACAACATCGAACGGAGAGAAAGGTGAGTGTTTTTCAGCTAGTTTAATCAGCATTATACTATTGCTACAGATTTCAAACAAGTCGACGTTACACAGCACAGCAGCCAGCATCTCGACAAGCTAGGCAGTCAGCTAACGATAGCCCGCGCAAGCTGCTAAGCTAGTACAATGCAAGCTGACTTAATTGCCAACTCGTTGGTAAAAGTTAACGGCAAATGAGATGCCTGGAAACTATATTAGCCATGGTCACTGGCAATCGCGTGAAATATTAGCTTGCTAAACGTCGTCTGGCATGGACAATCGGCTAGCTAGCCAACTAAAAAACATCAGGAGCACCGAACAAACTAACTAATTACTAAACACCTTTTCAATTGGTTTAGACAGTAGGTAGCCAAGGAACGAGCTGACTTGCCAGTTTAGTTTAACCTCAAGTTATGCCACGTTCGTGTTATATCCGAAACTTAGTAAATATGACCTTTCTATAGGAATACACCACCAGCTTGACTAGTATTATTTATCGACTCGTATGTTCGTCACTCCGGATTCTAACGTTCCGCCCCACCGTAATGGCAACACGTGCACGAATTCGACTGGATGAAAAACAATGTTTTGTCACAATGCTGTTCTCAAACGTTCTTTCTGAGCTCAGAGCGGGTAAACGATCAAGAATCAATTCGATCAAGTTGAATGGTATTTGTCGCTTGAAATCGTTTAGTTGGAGTTACTTTAATTTGTAGTAATCAGAGCTTTGTCTGTACTTTTTTTTACAATAAGTATTACTGGTAGGGAATTGGACCTCTGAATATGGATGGCTCTCCATCAAAATGTATTTAAAATAGATATGTTTTATGCTTTATTTGGCCGTGGTAAAATGAGTTTTTGCTAAAAAAGCAGTAGGTCAAATTTTAACCCTTGCTGTAGCAGTACATGTGGATTAGGGCTGTCACAATTCATGAGTAACTTGAATAATTTGATTACCAAACAATCTAATTTGTGCAATTTGTGATTGGATAAAGAAAATGTTGAATACTTTCTTACTTCCAGTAAATGAAATATGAACAATTCTCTCAAAAATATTGGCACAAATATTTTTTTGTACTGAGTTTTGCTGCTACTTTCTGGGACTGCTGGGATATAGAGATACGTTACAAGCCATTTAGCTTGTCTGATCAGCTTCATCCATCCCCATGGTGCTTGCGCCTACTGCCTGGAGCAGCATGCCAAACTGCCCTGTTGAAGACAAAGGTTTCCGGAAAAGCTCCTTTCCAAATACTGCATATGCTAGTATGCCTGACCAAGGGGTGGAACTGAAGATTCATAAAATATTGATGATATAACATGCATTTCCAATGTTCATATTGTGATGTATTGTATTGCGGTTGTCTAAGAACAAAAAATATCAGTACGTTTTTGAGAATAATGTTATATTTTGCTCACCTCCCCAAATATAAGCATTATTAATAGTATGCCATCACATATAACACTGAAAAGCGTCAAGACCAGGAGGTTTTAAGTGTATATATTTTGTGGACTGAAACTTCCTGGTCTTCTATGGTAGGTTGTCACAAATCTTAAAACATTTTCAAAACATGCATTAGAGAAAATGCAACCCACTCTGGCGACTTTGCCAAAGCGGTGCGAAATGCCCTCATTAAAATAAATCGTAAACTGTCACTGGATCGTGTAAGTGGCTGGATGTAATGTTAGCTAGTGGAACTGACTAGCAAAATGAGTTTCTGTGGACATAAGCTGTGTGAGTTTGGCAACCTTGATAATGTAGTCAGAATCAGAAATAAGTGCTTGGGATGTAATGTTAGCTCACTGAGCTGACTTGAACTAATTAGTTTTTTTATTCAGAAATGATATTTGCATCTTCGATATGTAAAAGATGGGATGAAGTTTTCTTGAAAAAACGTGGCTCTACACATGCTCTATCTCTGCAAATGCCCTCGGTCCAGCAGTGAGAGCCCTATATCGAAATAATGTGCGATTTTCTTAGTTAAATATTGGATAAATTCAGTTTTTATTGAGAAAATAAACTGAAACTGAGAAGAAAATAATATATTGGACTAGTATTTTTATAATATATTGGACTAGTATATTTTTATATTGGACTAGTATTTTTAAATTTTGAGCGCTGGGAGTATACCATACTTTAAATGTAAATCCTTACAGAAAGGGAACTGATTCCAACCAAATGCAGTGTGAACTGAATGTGTTGATGTTACAATGAGTACGGTTGATTAAATATTGTCAGGACTCGACAATAACGATGGTCCCAGGCCAGCAGAAAGTCAAGTCAGGACTAAAAAACTAGCAACTCACTGTCCTGATTGGGCAATTGCAAAAAAAGTTGGAGGTTGAAAAAATTTATAATTGCATTGTAAACATGACATGCTCCAATTGTTTCGTAATCTGGCTGATCCACAAATAACTACTTTCGCAGATAGTCCCTCTCCAGCCATGCCAATAGCAAACAGCATCTGGTCTTCATGACAGCCAAGCGGGTGGCTGACCATACGTTTTCCGGGCCCTTGACCCTGCTGGTCAGGAATTTAATGTAGATGCCCATTGAGTGATTGCACGACGTAGAACATCCGCATACCATGTAACTAAGATGGACTAGCCGTCTTCGCCTTGTTCCCCCAG
Organism: Esox masquinongy; assembly: GCA_016801175.1. Taxonomy (NCBI): domain Eukaryota; kingdom Metazoa; phylum Chordata; class Actinopteri; order Esociformes; family Esocidae; genus Esox; species Esox masquinongy. Next base: position 88,876 of record JACXGI010001218.1, on the reverse strand, counting down.
ATGAATGATGAATGAGTTAGTATATTCTGTTTAAGTCAAATGACTTATTGACTTATTTTTTTAAATTAATTTTATAATTAGAAATTTGATAATTGTTTTTATATATAAAAATAATTATCAAATAATTGAAAGAGTCCACCAATTGGACTCTATTGAAAGAGGCCACCAAGGCAGTCGGTTTCATTCTCATCCTGCATCGGCTCAATGGCCGTTTGTGTCAGAAAAGAGCATGCATGCATATGGAGCAAGCAGTGTGGTAGACATGCAAAAGTCAGCTACAGAACTAGAAGGCAATATTTATCAACACATAACATTGGATGGACAAATCTAGACAACCTAGTTAGCTAAGCTAGCCAATTTTCTGCAAATGCTATTTGCTTTGCTCACCGTTTTCTGCACTCCCAAAAGCCTTTAGATTACACAGCCTATCTTAACAAAGCATTTTGTGGCTAAATCATTTATTTGTAGTTAACATTAATTTCGTAAATATATTCCGTCTTCCTTTGAATTAGATAACTTTCATCCACTTGCTGACAGTAGACTATGCAGTATATATTGCGTCATTCTGACTGAGAGGGTCGCCACACCACTACCTCTTTGATTGACAAATGTAAACAAACGTGAAGGAACACGTCTTAAAAACGACTTAGAAACTTTCAAATTTTTGCCGGACCGCGTAAGCAGAGCCGGCCAAGAAGAGCGAATGTCTCTTACTGAGTGAGTGACTGACTGACTACCCCTTGTTAAATAGCGCAGTGGTTAGAGAAGCGGACTTATGAACTATAGGTCCTGAGTTCATATCTCCTCGCAGGCGAAGCGAAGTACGCATTATGAATTATTCCGTATAGACAAAAACTTCGCTGGCTAAAACCGTTAGTATCTACATTATAGTAAGCCTGAAATAAAATAGTTTACAGTTATATTGCGACTGTTTCCCGTGGATTTTCGAAGTACGCATCCATACATGTGTTTTGGGTCAGGATAGACAAACACATTTGCTGGCTTAACATACAGTAGTTATGTTATAGTAAGCCTTAACTGAAACTGTATACGGTTATATTGCGACTGTTTCTGGCATGGAAAAGTTCATCTTCAGTCTCGCTAGCAATTGCTCATTTCTTATGATTATTCCTAGGAAGTTAGTAGATACTAGTAAGCCTATTACTGACTAATAAGCTGTTAAAACGGCCAGTGGCAAAAGCAATACAGTTCATAGACGCTATGGTGGAGGTAAACTAAATAAGAAACGTTAGTCAGTTTAACACAATCCTCAAAGGAGTCTAGCGACTGCTGAAACGTGTAATGCCATGGCATAGTGGTTAAAGACAGTGCCTCTGATGTGGAAGATCTAGAAGTTCCAATCTATTGAGAGCAACGTCATTTATTATTTCTGGTAGATTCCACGATTCTCTCGTCTTTTCACTTGATGAAAAAGTTAATCGTCGCCTTTATTGATAGTTATTGTATAAATGTTGTTCACGAATGAAAGAAAAAAGTACATTGTTTTGCCATGAAATAAATTTTTTTTCTTATGCCATGAAATGAAATAGCTTTGGCAGACTCGCTAGCAATTGCTCAATTCTTATGACTATTCCAGTCAGTTAGTAGATACCGGTAAAGCTTATTACTGGCTAATACGCTGTTAAAACGGCCAGTGGCAAACGCCATACATAGACGCTATTTGTGGTGGAGGTAAACTTAGTATGAAACGTTAGTCAGTTTAACTGTATGAATGGAATTCACGAATGGCCAATTAACTATTAAAACGGCCAGTGGCAAAAGAGGATTTTTTGTGGTGTAGTGGTTAGCGACACAGCCTTTCACGTGGATGACCCAGGTTTGAATCTCGAGATGGCAACTCTTTCTATTGCGGGCCGGCTGAACTAGGCTTGCCTGGTTTCTTGTTTTAAACGTCATGGTATATAGGGAAAAAAGCTGGAAGTTCATTTATTGCATGTAAAGAAGCAAGATTGGAAGTTTAATAGTTGTTACAGAAGTCATGTATAGGCCTATTTATTTCAACTAAAAGAATACATAAATGTGAGAAACATTTGGGGGCCAAGAATTAATACACAAAATAGTACTTGAATACTAACTTAATTTAGGTTAATCAAATATTCACAGGAAAATGTCACAGAGAAAGGACCTACCACTAGGGCTGGGGTGGTGTGGGTGTTTCCTTACCGCGGTGAAAAAGCAACGTATCCCCACGGTATGGCGATTAAACCCGGGTTTTAAAATAAAAAATACAATAATGTTTTTTTGGGTGGGGGGACTTTATACATTCGATTTATGCTATTTAAAAAGATGTAGGCTAAACAGACATCAGATGAACTGTGAACAAGGTGTTTTATTGCTTTAAAAATTAAACAAAAATCAAGAATGCATGCAGCTTGAAAATTCACATGTAGAACATATCAAGTTTCACAATTATATTTCTTAAAACAGCAAAATAATAATAATTATTTAAATAATAAGTGGATGAACAAAAGGTCAAGAACGAAAATGATAGTAATAATGTATATAACTGTCTCAAATAATTATTTTAATAACGATTTTTATGATTAGCCTATTCTTCAAAAAAATAATTATATGCTTTAGGCAGAATTACAGCTATAATAATTAGGTTTAACCTGATTTGGCTTTTCAAAGTGCAACATACAAAAGGAATATAATAGGACTATATTAAGAGACTGTAGTTAATAAGTCTGTAACAACAAGAATGCACACACAGTGCAACATAAAAGGGGAACATACATAGGCCTATTAAGTAACTGTCAGTAAATCGGCATATCTTGCTGGTTTATGTTTCCGTCTTCATTTTTCATGCCAGAAAAACCAACATGTTCACTTTGTCCAGTTAAAGAGAAGATCTTAAAGGAGTAACAATGTTGCCAGCCACGCTGAATACATGCTCTGAGTGCTCATAGCGCATATATTTTCTGGCTATCGAACCCTGAGAGTTGGCTACTACACCACTCTACATAAAGTGAAGAACGAGCACATAGCCTACACTACAGTTATAAGTATTTTGCAAGTCAATACAATTCAGTTAATAGCAAAGCTGTCCGTTTCATTACTTTATATTCACGTAATAAACATACAGTACAGGCCAAAAGTTTGGACACACCTTCTCATTCAATGCGTTTTCTTTATTTTCATGGCTATTTACATTGTAGATTCTCACTGAAGGCATCAAAACTATGAATGAACACATATGGAATTATGTACTTAACAAAGAAGTGTGAAATAACTGAAAACATGTCTTGTATTTTAGATTCCTCAAAGTAGCCACCCTTTGCTTTTTTGACAGCGCTGCAAACCCTTGGTGTTCTCTCAATGAGCTTCATGAGGTAGTCACCTGAAATGGTTTTCACTTCACAGGTGGGCCTTGTCAGGGTTAATTAGTGGAATTTTTTCTCTTATTAATGGGGTTGGGACCATCAGTTGTGTTGTGCAGAAGTCATGTTGATACACAGCCGACAGCCCTATTGGACAACTGTTAGAATTCATATTATGGCAAGAACCAATCAGCTAAGTAAAGAGAAACGAGTGGCCATCATTACTTTAACAAATGAAGGTCAGTCAGTCCGGAAAATTGCGAAAACTTTGAATGTGTCCCTAAGTGCAGTTGCAAAAACCATCAAGTGCTACAATGAAACTGGCTCACATGAGGACCGCCCCAGGAAAGGAAGACCAAGAGTCACCACTGCTGCTGAGGATAAGTTCATCCGAGTCACCAGCCTCAGAAATCGCAGGTTAACAGCAGCTCAGATTAGAGACCAGCTGAATGTCACACAGAGTGCTAGCAGCAGAGACATCTCTAGAACAACTGTTAAGAGGAGACTGCGTGAATTAGGCCTTCATGGTCAAGTAGCTGCTAGGAAACCACTGCTAAGGAGAGGCAACAAGCAGAAGAGATTTGTTTGGGCCAAGAAACACAAGGAATGGACATTAGACCAGTGGAAATCTGTGCTTTGGTCTGATGAGTCCAAATTTGAGATCTTTGGTTCCAACCGCTGTGTCTTTGTGCGACGCAGAAAAGGTGAACGGATG
>JACXGI010001218.1:72616-84720 GCA_016801175.1 Esox masquinongy | reverse complement strand
ACGAATCTGAACCCAATCGAGATGGTTTGGGGTGAGCTGGACCGCAGAGTGAAGGCAAAAGGGCCAACAAGTGCTAAGCATCTCTGGGAACTCCTTCAAGACTGTTGGAAAACCATTTCAGGTGACTACCTCTTGAAGCTCATCAAGAGAATGCCAAGAGTGTGCAAAGCAGTAATCAGAGCAAAGGATGGCTACTTTGAAGAAACTAGAATATAAGACATGTTTTCAGTTATTAAGTAAGTATTAAGTACATAATTCCACGTGTTCATTCATAGTTTTGATGCCTTCAGTGAGAATCTACAATGTAAATAGTCATGAAAATAAAGGAAACGCATTGAATGAGAAGGTGTGTCCAAGCTTTTGGCCTGTACTGTACATGTTAATTAAAGCAGAAAAAAAAGTCTGCAAAATATTCCGAAAAGTACACTGGAAAAAAAGATACACCATATCTGCTCAATAAAATTAAGGCAACAGATTACAAGCAATAATATTAATTAAACATAACTATGTTTGGCATTAAGTTAATATAAATTAAAGAACACTCTTCATAGTTATCCATTTCATATGAGTAGATTCCAAATGAAAACAAAAAGGTGTCCTTTTTGTTCTCATTTGGAATCTACTCATATGAAATGGATAACTATGAAGAGTGTTCTTTAATTTATATGCACTCAATGCCAAACATAGTTATATTTAATTAGTATTATTGCTTGTAATCTGTTGCCTCAATTTTATTGAGTAGATATGGTGTATCTTTTTTTTTTACAGTGAACTTATTTGAATCATGTTCTCTGAAGATAACTTCTGTTTCACTTAATATTTATTTAATTATTTTCAGTGGATACAACTTAAACAGGGTTTCAGATTTGAGTTGTATTTGCTCAAAGGAATTGTGTAATATACTACGCCACACTTAGATTATAATTTCCCAATATGCATTGCCCTTTTAAGTGAACTCCCGAGTTACCACCCATGACTGTATTTGTTAATGACAGAGACATGATTATTGAACACATTTATTCTCTATCATTTATTCATGTTGTCAATTCCATGCCAACAGTTATAAAATATTGAAATGTGAATACTTAACATATTCATAAATCCTTATTTTGCCTTCTTGTATCCCGCCAGTTCATGGACTATTCAGATGCCCTCAAAATATGCTGTGCTGTCAGATTGGAATCCTAGCATGGTGGCCAGGAAGTCATGTTTAAAATACATTCATAACTTTAAGGAAATTCCCAGGTTTTCAAAATCAAAAGCAACACTCTTGCTAAGATTTCTGGAAATCCTGGAGAGTTCACCAGAGTTTTGCAAAGCTACCCACAAGGCATTGGCTTGCAAAGGAATGCATAATACCTATTGGATACAGAACTTCAGACACAAAGATGGATCTTTTATGGAATTGTTAAACTAATTTCAGTAGTGGGTGCAAAATATTTGTCTTGCCACAAGATTGGATTACTTTAAACAAACAGATGTGTATGATGTTTGTGTAGCTTAGATGACAATTAGTCAATGTACATCCAAAAAAAGGATGATAAAACAATACCAAAATATCAACCTGAAGCAGAGCATGCTGGGAACATTTTCATTTTAAACTTAAATTAATTGAGTAAAGGTCAGTATAACATAAATGTTTTACATTTCTCTAAGTTTGACATACACTTAGAAACATTTGAGTACAAAATACATTTGGGTTTACAGTGTACTACACGACTTAACGATATGAAGCCATACATACTATATACATTTAGTGACTTGTTATTTGATGGAGGGAAATCATTTTTTTCATTGATGCTTCACATTTTTGACCGCGTATAAAGGCCCGCTTCTCAGACGTCCGTGGTACTTTGCTCCTCACACGTGATAACTTTCCTTTTTCATCATATCTGGATGCTATTCAATTGCAAGTTTTCAATTCAAGTAGACTGAACATAGGTGAAGTAATTGAATTAAGCTGCTCTACACAAAGTAATCAAATTTAGTTTAAACCAAATCTGTTTGAGTAAATGCAAAACTAAACATTTACGTTCAGAGAGAAAATCAATATATTTGCATTGTATTTACATAATTTTCATAAGTAAAATGAACAGCCATTGAAAATCGTTTTTTACAGTGTAGTAAAGATGAAGAGTGGCAATGCCACCAACATTTTTTGTCGTCTGAAACTATTTCATCCAGTTGGATACCCTGACAGCATGACTTGGCGCGGAGTTGAACACACTGACTTTTCTGTTCGTCTGAAACAAAAACAATATGATAACGACAGCATATAAAAAAGAAAAGGTTGTCTTTTTGTGAATTTTTAAGGTAATAATTGGGGCATAGATATAAAAATGAATATATGTTGATGAAAGATTGTGATTATATTATTATGTAAGCTTGGGGCCATATTGCCCAGCCCTAACCATGACTTTTCACACAGACAGGTCATTATAAATTGGTTTATTTTTAATAAAGCATATATTTTAACCCTAGAGCACTATACAGTTTTGGCACCAACAGTGAACTTTCTGATTTACCAAGACATTGGAAATGATTGCAAAAATACTTTTGTATGGAGTAATTTTATATTTTAAAATGATATCTTCAAATTCCCTGAGATAAACATGTGAATTCATCCATCATTGTTAGTCACCCTGATCCCAACATGCTCCATAAACAATTGTGAAATTAGCTTCCATGTTTAAAAATGTTTAACTTTTAGAACACAGTTCACTTTAGTCTCCAAAGTTTACTGAGAACATCTGGATTGTTGTTGTTGTGTCTCGACCCCTACATAAGGAGGCAGATCTCCAGTTATGGAGGCAGATCTCCAGTTATGGGGGGAAAAAATACACTGCTTAAAAAAATTAAGGGAACGTGTAATCATCACAGGATAACAAGTCTGTTAAACTTCAGGGATATCAATCTGTCCAGTTAGGAATCATAAGCGATTGTGAATCAGTGTCACCTGTTCTGGTATAAATGAAAGCGACAACAGGTGCACTGGAAAGGCAAAAGCAAGACAACCCTGAAAAATGGAATGGTTTTGCTGGTGGTGGCCACGACAATTGCTTTCTCCTTATCCTTCCTGACTGATTCTTCTACAGCTTTGTTTTGCTAGTGTCCTTGTCACTACTGGTAGCATGAGGCGGTACCTGCAGCCCATTCAGGTTGCACAGTCAGTCCAGCTCCTCCAGGATGGTACATCCATACATCCCATCGCAAGGTTTGCTGTCTCCCAATAGTCTCAAGAGCATGGAGGAGATATCAGGAGACAGGCTGTTACACGTGGAGAGCTGGAACAGGGCCGTTGAAGGGCATCAACCCAGCAGCAGGACAGGTCTCTGCTCCTTTCGAGGAGGAACAGGAGTAGCACTGCCAGAGCCTTACAAAATGACCTCCAGCGGGCTGCTGGTGTGCATGTTTCTGATCAAACTGTCAAATAGTCTTCATGAGTGTGGCATGAAGGCCCGACGTCCTCTAGTGGGACCTGTGCTCACAGCGCCGTGCAGCTCGATTGGCATTCGCCAGAGAACACCAGAATTGGCACGTCCGCCATTGGCACCCCATTCTCTTCACAGATGAGAGTAGGTTCACACTGAGCATGTGACCGACGTGAAAGAATCTGGAGATGCCGTGGTGAACGTTATACTGCCTGCAACATCATCCAGCTTGACCGGTTTGGCGGTGGTTCAGTGTTGGTCTGGGGAGAAATATCCTTGGAGGGTCGCACAGACCTCCACGTGCTAACCAACAGTACCCTGACTGCTGTTAGGTACTGGGATGAAATCCTCAGACCCATCGTCAGACCTTACGCTGGTGCAATGAGTCCTGAGTTCCTCCTGGTTCAGGACAATGCCCGGCCTCATGTGGACAGAGTGTGTAGACAGTTCCTGGATGACGAAGGCATTGATGCCGTTGACTGGCCCTCACGTTCCCCAGACCTGAATCTAATTTAGTACCTCTGGGATGTTATGTATCAGTGCATCTGACGCCGCCAAGTAGCACCATGAGACTGTCTAGGAGGTCACTGATACCCTGATCCTGGTCTGGGAGGAGATCCCCCAGGACACCATCCGCCGTCTCATCAGGAGCATGCCCAGACGTTGTCAGGAGTGAATACGGGCACGTGGGGGCCATAGACCCTACTGAATCACATTGAGTTGCCGTGATGAAATTCACGCAAGTTGGAACAGCTTGTGATTTCAATTGTTTACTTTGATTTTTGGTGTGAGTTTGAATCCAACCCTCAATCGGTTGGTGATTCTGGCATCTATGGGGTAACATCACCAATCGGTTGGTGATGTTAAGGCATCGTGTATGGTAGATGCCTTGCACGGAGGGGAGATAGCAGCCGATGACACGCTCCACAGACCTCACCACCCTTAGGAGGGACTTGCGATCTGAGCAGCTGCTGTACCAGGCAGTAATGCAGCCTGAGAGGATGCTCTCAGTGGTGCACCTGTAGGAGTTGGTGAGAGTTTTTACAGACATGCCAAACTTCTTGATGCTCCTGGACCAAGTGAGGTCATCCATTTATGCAGGTTGAAACCCAACAGGCACAAAATGCACTTGGCAGCTGCTGAAGATGAAATAAAAATACTATACTTTTCCTGTTTGAAGTATATATCAGTACAAGCAATTGTGATGCTGTTTAGCCTTCCCTACCTAATTAAACATATTTCAGTGGCTACATTCAACATATATTTAAGAAGTAAGTGAAAGTTTCTAAGCAAAAAATAAGTACAATTCTCAAAAGAAGTACAATTCTTTGTTGGCCTATCTGCACATTAATGCTGTGGAATTACTTCCTATTCACATAGTCTCCTTCATTTACTGAAGGAGCTGTTATAGGAGTGTGAGTGCCATCTATGCAGCCAATCACCCCTGGAAACCCTAAAATATTAATTGATTAGTGCTTCAAGTCTCAAAGCATCATACTAAATTAACTGATTACTGCTTAGACCAGACCTGGGCAAGATAAGGCCCCCGGGCCGTTTCCGGCCCGTTGAGTAATTCTATCTGGCCCACGATACATCCAAAACTTTTAAAATAATACAAAATAAAAAATATCTGACGAGGTCCGCAGATTGTTAGTTTATTTACTGCGGCATATTTATTTTCAAATTAAAAGTCCCGTGGCACTCCTCGTAATAAGTACAGCAGTATCATACTGTCTGTTTAAAATACCTTTAAGTTGAAACAAGGTATTTGCGTTGCTCTGATGCGTATGGACAAGCACCACAATCCACGCGCGGAAGTTATCATTTGTACGTACTAAACGCAATTGATGGCTAGCTCTGGAAATGGCTCTGAAAATGAGCCTAAGAAAAGTTGATAACGAAAGCAGGGTATTTAGAAAAGAATTGACAGGAAAATATTTATTTGTAGATACTCACAGGTAAAGCAACTTGCTTAATATGTTAAGCTAATGTCACAGTTTTTAAAGAGTACAATTTGCAGAGGCACTTCCAGAGCGAGCATGCGGAGAAACACAAAAACTACTGCAACAATTCAACCAGTCCAAGCGCAGATGCAGCCTCACTGATGAATATCTTGCAGCAGTACCGCACACTGCTTCAACAGAACCGCACACTGCTTCAACAGAAATGACTCCTAACTTCACCTCATTTGTCAACGTCCATATGAGGCTCTCCTGTTCATATTGAGTGAGTAGCCCTAAAAGTTGATTTCTTGGGTCTGGGCTGCTGGAATAGCTGTCGTTAAAAGCACGTAGTACAAAAAATATACTGTATGAAGTTAGACGACGGCAATTATACCCACATTTGCTTTGAGTGAAAATCTTCAGAAGTGATTTCATAAACTTATGGCTGCCCTAATAACTATTATACCTATAACTGTTACACACTATACCTTATGCAATAAACTTACTCTGTTGAGTTGAAAGTTAAGTTTTAAGGCAAATATGTGTTGCAACAATTCTGTTGAGTAATAACCCTAAAAAGGGATTTTTTTAGGCCTTTGCCTGCCATAATAACAGTTGTTAACAGAAAAAAAAAAAAAACATTGTGAAAGTAAATTAAGTTTGATTATGAAAACGGTGTTGCATGGAAAATTAAATATGCATAAATATAATATGCAAGTTAACAGAGTTAGCTATGTTGTGTGTTTTTTAGGCACGTTGGTTAAAAAAGTAATCTGGCCCACGATGCACTCTGGCATTTTCAGTGTGGCCCCCCAGTGAAAAATATTGCCCACCCCTGGCTTAGACTGATACCTGCAATTCTGCAGAATTATTTTTGGATTTGTGGGTCTGTGACTTGGGAACACTACAAAAGTGTACAGAGAACGTTTCAGTGCAAGAGTCACATCTCTGACAGCCAGACAGAGACGGTTGTCTTGGACATATGCTCAGCGTCACTGCAACACAAAGATTTGCAACACAAAAAGATTTGCAACACAAACTGCAACACAAAGATTTGTTCCGAACTGAGAGCATGTCCAAGATGTATCATAGGAACGATATGAGGGCTGAGATTATTGTTCAGATAAATGATCGATTGCGCAGAAAAACGGTAATGCTCAAACAGATGATCATTAGGGAATGATAAAACATCCAAGCGGGGTCTGATCACTCACCCAACGGAGATTTCTGTGGAGTATTTGTGCTTCAACTGGTTCTTCGAGAAAAGGACACGCCCTGTCTGACACATTCAGATGACAGGTTTCAGTTAAAGAGTAGGACACTCGGGGTTAGTTGGATAAAACCTGCTAGCGAGCAGGTTAGCTTCACAGAGTATGTTGCCGTAGTAACTGGCTCTTTGAAACCGTAAACCCAGAGTTTCCATCAACTCTGAGTCAACTGACTCTAGGTTTTCACTAAATCCGCTTTCTGAAATACCCCCATTGTGAAAGTTTTCCTGCCAATGCAAATTGTGCGAAAAGTCTTTGTTGATCTCAATGAAACCTGTGTAGTGTGAATATGCCCTTAACTCTAAAGATCTAACCGTTTTATTCTGACATTGCCTCTAAAAGGATTCTCCCTCAACTTTTCTTTTTTCCTGTCAGGTGGCACTTTTCTGAGTTGCTGCAGAGAAAACAAGCAGAATTTAATAGAACACCTGTAGTGACACAGAGAGAGGAGGGAGACCCACCTGGAAGCAGAGGGGACCGAGGAGCTCAAGGGAAACTTAAAGCTTTTTAGCTTTTGGACGATAGTTACCCCTTGTCGGGTTTTCAACATCAGGATAATACTTTCTTATGCGGATGGACATTACGCATTGAGTGGAAAACAAATATTGAAAAATACGGAACTAATTATTTTGGAGGAAGATTTGTACAAAAGTTTGAAAACCCATTTCCAAGGACTAAGATTGGGTAATTCTGAGGGATTTGACAAAAATTAGGAAATATTGTTTACTCAAAAAAGATTTAACTTTTGAACTAAGATTATATTGCAGATACTATTCCCCCAGTTCAAATTGCCTTAGAGGTTCTATTGCAGGACTTAAACTCCTTGATACTCGTTCACATATAATTTTATATATTGTGTGCTGGTACGGTATAGTATATTTATGCATTTTAATGCACATATCTCTTCATTTGGAAGAGCTCTTGTATAAAGGACTATTTTTTTTCATACATCAGTCAACTCTGTTGTTGAAGGGGACCGAACTGAACGCACGTGACCTGTGTATATGTAAATACTAATTTTTGTTGTTATGCTTTACAAAAAAAGAATATAGAATTATTGTTTGTTAATACTCTGTTAGACTTCTACTTTTTGAAGTGGCTTTTTAAGAGGAAAAAATATTTGAAAACAGAAAGAAAGGAAAGAAGAAATGGCAACTCCAAGGACAGAGAACCTTGGCCCTGTCGTTATGGGACTGAACAAGCAGAACGGGCAGCTTAGGGGACCACCTAAATCAGCCTCTCCCCAATCAGGACCCTTACACCTGGGCTCTATGACAGGCAAGGCCCCGGCTGCACCACAGAAAGCAGGTGCTGCTCAGGAGGGAACTGGCATTAGGTACAAATTTTTCTACATTCATTGCACCCGCTGACTAAAAATGTCTAACTGGTTGTATTTTGAAATTATGCCCCAGTAGATTGTTTTATATTTTGTTCAGGTATTCTATTAATTGTCCTTTTTACTCTTTGCTGCCTTTTGGCAGATTTGGAGATGACTGGAAAAAATGCCTACAGCTCCCTCCCAAAGACACCAGGGTCAGAACATCAGTAAGTAATGGTACAATACAGTGTGTGTTGTTTCGCTAGCTCACAATTTTCCATTTTAACAAATTTGATCAATTCTACTTCTGATGTTTTACTCCTCTCTTGCGGTGTCCCAGGACGTGACATCCACCAAGGGGAATGAGTTTGAGGACTACTGTTTGAAACGAGAGCTTCTAATGGGCATCTTTGAGATGGGCTGGGAGAAGCCCTCCCCTATTCAGGTACATTGTACATTCAGGTACATCTATTCCGGGACATTGTATTGACATAATTTTTTTTTTTTTAGATTAACCAAACTGCAGAAACATTTTCTAAAAATTTGAATTGGTAGTTTTTAGTTTCAGTTCATCAACCTTTCAGTTTGTCTTACCGGCTATTTTGCCATATTTAGGATTTTGTTGATTTGTTTTATAACCTAACTTGTAAAAGAGTTTGAAAGAGCTGAAAAAAAGCCCCTTTTAGGTTCATTGTGCTATAATAAAGGGAACACTTTAGACACAAAAAGTGGCGTTTATTAGGTAAGATTGATTTTACTCACAAGACTGTTTAACAGATACACAGTTGTAGGCAGTAGCGCTTGGCACAACATGGCAACAGTTCACAAGTTGTCCTCCCCATCAAAGGAAGCACTGTCTCTCTTTCGCCAGTTAGTGTCAATGTAGATGGGTCACAGATGAGTCGTAGTTGCCTTATAATTGGCATTATTCAGTTAAGTGTAATCATAGTAAGGCCAGTAGTGTGTGAGATTGCGTTGGTTAAGGGTAGGCCTATGCCTCGTTTCCACTGGTGCCAAACACTCGTGTTTTACCCTAAAGTCGAGAAATGTTTCTGTTTCCATTGATACGGGACAGCGCCAGTCAGCCACTAGGCTGTGGCCTAGCAGCCCAGGTCTCACTTGTGCCACGTTACCACTGGTGCTTTACCCCGGTACCAGGGCTACACCGGTGATTTATGCTAATGTTGGCTCCAGACTTCTCTGTTTCCACTATACATTTGGTACCAAGGAATTAAGGAGGGGCTCACGTGGGGAGGGAGGAGTAAATTATCAACACAATTTGGTTTTCCGGTTACAAAAAATAAAAGGCAATATTTTTCTGGTAGTAAAATAAACAATAACACCATGCTCAGTTTGTTTACAATACAGCGTTTGAACTTAAGTAATAAAACTAATTCCTTCTTCAAACTCCTGCGACCGGTTCCTTCTCCACCTACACTCGTGACACTGCAACTAAACCAGTTTAATAAGTATTTTGTCAAAACTGTCTACCTTTAATAGAAGGATTTTGGAGAATACTGAGGTAATTTTGTGTTGTTATAGGTTCTGCATAGGCTACGTCTCAGTCTCAGCGCTCCGTTTGTCTGTTGAGTCAGTGGCATCGTATCACCTTCAGTTGTTCCAACTCATTCGGTTCTGAGTGTTTGCTTCCCTGTACTGTTGCTTCATTTTCTTTATTTTATCAGGTTTTTGTTTGTTAGATTGGATGAAAAACCATTATGTGAAGCCTAAAGCAAACGATACACATTGCCATTCGAATAGAAAAACATGCCGCGTTTTCACACCATGTCACGCGTCAATCCGCAAACCCAGCCCTAAGTCCTAAAGTTCGGGGCTTGGCACCAAGTGCGAGCCGGGCTACTCGGGCATGGCCTAGTGGCTGACTGACCCTGGCCCATGTTAGTGAAAACAGAAAAAAATTTTGACTTTAGGGTAAAACATCAGTGTTTGGCACCAGTGGAAAGCATTGGTGCCAATCCCCGGACTTTAGGGCTTAGGGCGGGGTTTGGGGGTTGATGTATTATGTACTGTGAAAATGCCGCATGTTGTGCTATTTGAATAGCGATGTGTATCATTTGCTTAGGCTTCTCATAATGGTTTTCAACTGATCTAACAAACAGATCCCTGATAAAATCAAGAAAATAAAGCAACAGTGCAGGGAAGCAAAGACTCACAACGGAAAGAGTAGTACGATGCCATTGACTCAATAGAAAAACGGAGGGCTGAGACTGAGACGTTGCCTACAGAACCTATAACACAAAATTACCTCAGAATTCTCCCAAATCCTTCTATTAAAGGTAGATAGTTTTGACAAAATACTTATTCAACTAAATAATGATTACACTGGCTTATAAACAAACTGAGCATGGCATTATTCTTTATTTTATCTTACTACCAGAAGAATATCGCCCTGAAAAGAGAATTTAGGAAAGCGGAACGTAAGTGGAGGAAAACTAAACTTCAAATTCACTATGATATCTATAAACAAAGCCTTGGTAGCTTCAACAATGAGTTACGCAAGGCCAGACTGCAACATTTATCGGGAATGATCAACAAGAATATCAACAATACCCGCACTCTATTTGTCATGGTCAACAAGCTTACAAACCCAATAAAGCAGATAGCATCAGAACTCATGTCCACTGTGAAATGTAATGAATGTTTCTTTAGTGAAAAAATTCTAAGTATTAGATGGACCATCAGAACTACAGTCTAAAAAGGACTCTGTACCATCACCACGACCACCAAGACATAACTTGGTTATTATGTCGCATTTTAATACAATTGATCAAAAATCCCTAGAAGAAACAGTTCGACATCTTAAAGCTTCCACTTGCTGTCTCGACACACTGCCATCAGACTATTTTAAAACAATTTTTAACTCTATAACAATGGACCTACAGCAAATAGTTAATAATAATAGCTCTCTGCAATAATAGCTCTCTGCAATCAGGCATTTTCCCAATGTCTCTAAAAACAGCTGCCATTAAGCCCCTATTAAAAAAGAGAACACTGGATGCATCTATAATGAACAACTAAAGACCTGTATCAAATCTCCCTTTTATAGCCAAGATCATTGAGAAGGTTGTCTTCAATCAACTCAGCAATTTTGTGACCTCAAGCGGTCTCTTAGACAAATTTCAGTCAGGTTTCCGACCTCACCACAGTACTGAAACGGCCCTGATTAAAATTTTAAATGATATACGGCTGAATACTGATTCTGATAAAATAACAGTTCTGGTTCTATTAGATCTCAGTGCAGCATTTGACACTGTAGATCATAGAACACTTATAGATAGGCTGGAAAATTGGGTAGGACTCTCCGGGACAGTCCTTGATTGGTTCAGATCTTATCTAGATGGCCAGAGTAACTTTGTCAACATAGGTAATCATGAATCTGATAGGGTGGCTATGACATACCGAGTTCCACATGGATCATTTCTCGGACCGCTTCTGTTCAATCTCTATATGCTACCTCTGGGCCAAATTCTACAGAACAACAACATTAACTACCACAGCTATGCTGATGATACTGAAATATATATGGATCTCGAACCGTATCACAACAGCTCAATAGACTCTCTGTGTCACTGTATAGAGCACATAAATACCTGGATGAACCAAAAGTGTCTACAATTAAACAAAGATAAAACTGAGATTATTGTGTTTGCAAAAAAAATAAAAGAACAAGTATTAGTAAAGAGCTAGACTCTCGGGCCCTTAAAACCAGGGATCAAGTGCGTTATCTTGGTGTCCTAATAGACTCAGACCTCACATTTAACAGTCATATCAAAGCGGTCACCAAAACAGCATTCTATCATCTAAAAAATATAGCCAGAATCAGAGGCTTGGTGTCCCAAAAAGACCAAGAGAAGCTCATCCATGCTTTTATCTCTAGTAGGGTTGACTACTGTAATGGCCTCTTAACTGGACTCCCCAAAAAGCCTGTAAAACAGCTGCAGCTCATTCAGAATGCAGCTGCTAGAATGTTAACCAGGACCAAGAGAACAGAGCACATCACTCCGGTTCTTAAATCTTTACATTGGCTTCCAGTCAGTTACAGAATAGATTTCAAAGTGGTGCTTTTAGTTTATAAATCTCTGAATGGTTTAGGACCCGAATACATTTCTGATATGTTTGAAGA